>PVIH01006689.1:52065-108483 GCA_004025045.1 Sigmodon hispidus
TTTTTTTTTTTTTTTTTTTTTTTTTTTTTTTTTTTTTTTTTTTTTTTTTTTTTAAGATAGATGACTATCAGGCCAACAAAAGTGAGTCTGTGACTGTGTATCTGATGCTATTGATGGAAATGGGAAATTCTCAGAGATTTTGTATGATAAAAGTTCTCAGCTTCAGATCCAGGCTGTCTTCTTTCTTGTTATCTCAAGTCCAAGTGAAGGACGACTTGTGAAGAGTGACAACTGTATGCGCGACGTTTACTGCTGTGACCATGTCGCCATATGGAAGATGGAGGACAAACATGGGGCCGGAGAAGGCAGACTCAGCTGCAGCCAGCCCCTCCTGGTGACCATTATAAAAATAAATTAAAGTTTTGGTTTGTTTGTTTACTTAGTTGGTTGAGGCTGGCCTCTGTCCTAGCTCTGGGGTTACAGGCATGCACCACCATGCCTAGCCCAGGACACCTTCTCCGTCTGCTGGGCCCCATGAGGGCCGTTTCAGAATTCAAGGGTCCTCTTCCTTCCCACCCATGTCCTGTCTAGTACGGGATCCTTGCATTTAATTCCCGATCTCTTCAGGTTCTCAGGTGGTTGTTGTCCGTAAGCCATTGGTGGGCTGACCCCTATGCTAGCTTCTCCTACTGATTTTGACTTTAGATGGTCTCATAATCTGGCCCTAATTTAAATGAAGCTTTTCGGGAAGGATACCAGAGAGGTGACAGTGTACCTTCTGTGTGCGTCATACCCCAGGCATGTGATGTCACTATGACTCATGGCTGATGTGAACCAGGGTCCTCTGGCTGCCGAGATGTCTGCCAACACTCTCCACTATTTTTCTAGGGTTATTCTAAGGCCTGCATGATAAAAGAGACACTCGAATATACCATATCATATACAATTGACACAGGAGATACAGGTGCCCAGTAAAAGCACTTGTTTAAATCAATTGCTCAGGACTCATCCCCTGGACCTCTTTTGTTTTTACATTTTTTATTAAACTTTTTACTGGTGTGTGTGCACCCAAGCACAAGCCAGAACACATGTCTGTTATTCCCTCCTATTATGTGGGTTCCAGGAATGAGACTTAGGTTGTAAATTACATTACATGAGCCACATCGCCACATCAGTGATCTGGGACTTTTTTTTTTTTTAAGTGGCGGTACTAAGAACTGAGGGACTTGTGTTTGCTAAGTAAATACTCTACTGCTGAACTACATCTTAAGTCCCATGGTACTTTTCCATTTTAAAGCCTTTACCTTTTTAAAAATGCACTCATGTGTATGAGTAGGTGTTACACTGCATGTAAGTGTAGCATGTGTTTTCAGTGGCAGCAAAGTAATTTTAGTTCCCAGAACCCATGTGGCAGGTAGCTCACACGCACCTGTAACTCCAGTTTCAGATCTGACGCTCCCTTCTGGCCATTGCAGGCACTGCACACAAGTGCACATACCAATACTCAGATATGTGCACAAATACATAAATAAAAATAATAAAACGAGTTGGGCATGATAGCATATGCCTTTAATCAGAGCAATCCAGAGACAGAGGTAGGTGAATCTCAGCAAGTTCAAGGACAGCTTGGGCTACATACTGAGTTCCAGGCCAGTTAGGAATTCATAGTCAATAATAATAATAGTAATAATAATAGATCTTTTAAAAACTTAACCATCAAGGGCAAAGACAAAGTAGGGGTGACTGAAGCTGACCCCCAGCTCATCCAACCAGAGCCCCTAGTTGTCCAGTAAGTAACTAAGGCAGAAGCCATAGTCCAAAGGGCCATAGATCAAAGGTCATCTTCTCTCACCAGATAGCCATGAGGCATTAAGGCACAGGGAAATCAAGGCCCAGGTCTACCTCTGCCTTGGCTAGGTATATTAATCTTTTTTGTTACTGTAATGAAATGCCTGAGAGTGGGTAGTTTTATAAAGAAGAAAGATTCATTCGGTTTAGTTGACAGTGCTGGAGGTTCAGAGGCTCAACACTGGCTGGTATCACCTTGCTAGCAGAGTGCCTAGTAGGTGGACAGTATCACATGACAAGTGACAGGGAATGTGGACACGTCTTCTGGATCCTCCCGCCACACACACTTTTTGACACAGGGTTTCTCATCATGTAGCCATAGCTAAACTGGAAAAGGCTAGGTAGTCCAGGGTGGTCTTGAGCTCTAAGAGGTGCACCTGCTTCTGCCTTTCTCTTCACATGAAGCCACCAGCACTGACGGATGACCTTCTGTAGTCCTCATCACCTCTCAAAGGCATCACCTCCAAACTTCATACATGGGTTAAATGTCTGCCTATTTATGAAGATAGGATCATTATAGCCCAGGCTGTGCCAAGTCAAGGATTACTTTGAACAGCTGTTTGTCTGCCTCTGCCTCTAGAGTGCTGGGATGGCAAGCATATGCTGGGCTTGTTCATTGCCTTTTCCTTCCTTCCTTTCTTCTTCATTTCTTAGCTACATATCCAGTTTGAGGCTAATCTGGGCTATATAAGACCTTGTCCTAAGAACAATCTAGTGGCCAGGCATAGTGGCACATGCCTTTAGTCCCAGCACTTACGAAGCACACGTAGACACATCTTTGTGAGTTCAAAGCCTGTCAGAACACAGTACAAGAATGGAGTCATGTAAGAATTCTGAGTGTTTGTGAGAAAACTCCAAGAAAACAAGACCTGAGTCTTGTGACCTCAGGTTCTTCAAAACTGTGTTTTCTTGCTCCTCCCGGGCATAGCGGAGAGAAATGAGTTTACTTCAGCTCTTGTCATTCATGTGCCCCTGTGGAAAAGCATGTCCTCTGACTGAACACCTAACTCATGTGATGCTTTTTAGCCAACCCTGGGAGTATAAACTGTCTCATGTTCTGAATAGAGTGGGCTATTGCATGACACTTCAGTCTGCTTCATTTTTAGGCCCTGCTCTCTAGGGTTCATGCCTCCACCTAAAGCAGATAAACAGAGGCCAGCTTGGTCTACATAAAGGGTTCCAGGCCACCCAGAGCAAGCAATATAGTGAGACCCTGTCTAAACAAAACGAAAGGACTGGGCTGTACCTCAGTTGGTAGAGTACCTGCCTACTGTGTAAGAGGCCTTGGAGTCTGTCCCCAGCACTACATAAACAGTGCATGGTGGCACAGGCTGTAATCCCTGTGCAAGAGGCAGGAAGATCAGTGCAAAGTTACACTCAGCTACATACAAGTTCAAAGCTAGTCTGGGCTACATAAGACTTGTCTTGAAAATGATTGCTTATGGGGTTGGCAAGCCGGCTAGGTGGGTAAAGTGCTGCCAAGTCCTATGGCCTGAGTTCAATCCCTGGGATCCATATGATAGACAGATCCTAGCAAGTTGTCTTCTTATTACTACATGCATCACCCTACAAAACAAAACATTCAAAAAGAGGCATTTAAAACAACAAAACTTGGGGGCTGGAGAGATGGCTCAGCGGTTAAGAGCACCGTCTGCTATTCCAGAGGACCTGGGTTCAATTTCAGCACCCACATGGCAGCTCACAACTGTCTGTAGTTCCAGTTCCAGACAAACACCAAGGCAAATAAATAAATAAAGTTTAAAAAAAGAAAACAAAAAACAAAACTTTACACACAATATGTGTGTGTATGTCTCTCTCTATACACACACACACACACACACACACACCAGTTCCAGGGCATGATCAGATCACCTACACATTCATTCCATAGGCTTCTCAGCCCTCAGTGTAGGTGGTTTGAAGAGTCAGCCTAGACTCCCAGTTGGGGAGGGAGAGAGGGAGGGGTGCCAGGAATGCATGTCCTTTCTCACAGTAGCCCTTGTTGTACTTATATGGCTATTCTACATAGATGAATTCAATCTTCAAACATTCTTATTAAAGAGGGTTAAAAGTGATTGCAGCCAAGCCCAATGGCCCAAATTTCATTGGCAGTATCCACTTGGGCAATCTCCCTAAACTGTCCTCTGACCTCCACGTGAATGTACTCACATAGATTTACACACATACACAATGTAAATAAACAAACGTAACTTGGAATCCTATTAAAGCTGTTGGCAGTGTTGCCCACCTGAAGTTCCAGCTACTCAGGAGGCTGAACCCTGAGGACCTCTTGAGTCCAGATTTTGAGACCAGCCTGGACACCGTAGCAAGTCCCTGGCTCAAGCAACTCAAAGCAACCAAACAAACTAAATTAGTGTTTAGTTAAAATAATAAATCCCGGAGCTTGAGGTTGTGCTTTAGTTGTAGGGTACTTGATGCGCACACAAGAAGCTTTGGGCACCATCCCCTGCATGAAACCGGACGTAGTGCTTCAGGTCGGTAACAATTCACCGTCACTCTTCGGGTGAAAAAACTGGACGGGATGGACTCGACGGTCCCCAGCTCGGGCAGCTGGGTGGGGGGCGGGGCCTGCTTTCCCTAAGGCGGGATTAGTGTCTTCTCTCCTTCCTATTGGTGAGTCTCTTTTGTGGGCGGGATCTGCCGTCACAGGCTTTTCTGATTTGCTGTCGCCTTCGGCCCGTAACCGGAAGCTCTATTACTCAAGATGAAGGCACTTGGAGGTGCCACCAAGCCGGCTAAGGTTCCACGGCCGGCCGCGTGAGTAGGTGGGTTGTGTGTGGGAGGGCGATGGGACAGTCTGGGGTTCGGGTGTCCACTTCCATGCCTGGTAGAGCTGAGAGGACGGCCTTCGACTCGGGCTCAGGGTGAGGGCACCGTGACCTTTGGGGGCGCGGGCTTGAGGACGTGCGAAGAAAGGTTGCTCGGCGCCTCCTGCTTCCGATGCCGGGTTTTGCAGAGGCGACAGCCGGCTCAGGCCACACGGCACGTCGGCTGTGAGGCCGGCACTGGAACCTGCCTCTTCCAGTCGCTCCGAAACCTGGAGCCATCGCAGCCCTCGTACACATACACACACACTACCTTGCTGTTCAGATTGCTCTGTGTTTTGTAGGAACTTACTGCTTATTCACACTCAGTTGTTGCTTGGTGTAGGGCAACCAACACCACTGTCCCTGCTGGTGGAGACATAGCAATGAGAAAGTAAAAAAAAAAAAAAAAGAAAGAAAGAAAATTATCTAAGATAAATCAGTTATTGAACAAATCATAAACGGAACAGGTAATTTCGTGATTTCAAATAGTGGCTGTTGCAAGCAATGTTTTTTTCCCTGAGACAAGAGTCTTTCTGTATCCCAAGATGGTCTCGAACTCTTGTTCTTCCTGCTCCAGATTTCTGATTACAGGTATGCACCAAGACAGCAATAGGCAGAGTGTAAAACAAATTCAGACTCTGTGAGCCCAATAAACTTGTCTTGTTTCAGAAACAATGTGGCTGGAGCTACAAGGGATGGGGGAGTTCAGCAGGCAGATGCCATCTGATAGTTATTTACTTTGAAGTTTGTATTTGGGGGGCGGGCTTTTGCTCTGGTGCATGGTGGAGGTCAGAGGACAGCTATGGAGTTTTATCTATTCACCTTATGCTGGTTCCTAGGGTTGAACTCAGGTCATTAGGTTTGCATTGTTCCAGTAGCAAATACCTTTCTCAGCTGAATTATCTCTATGGGCTCTTATTTATTTACATTTTAGACAGGACCTTACTGTAGCAAAAGACTGCCATGGAGCTCACTAATTACTACCAACTGGTCTGATGCTGGATGCAGTCCTCCTGCCTCAGATTCCACAGTGCTGAATTTACAGCCACAAACACATGTCTCTTTTGGTTTTGTTGTTGTTGTTTGGTTGGTAGATTGGTTTTCAGTTTTCTTTGAGGCAGAGTCCCACTATGTAGCCTTGGCTGCTCTGGAACTTGGTGTGTCTATGTAATAGATCAGGCTCACCTCAAACTCAGAGATCTGCCTGTCTCTGTTTCCTGAGTGCTCGGATTCCAGGTGTATACCATCACACCCAGTATTTTTATGTCTTCACATGTGGGTGCATGGATGTATGTTAGTGCGTGTACATGTATGCACATATGTATAGGACTAATGTCTACCTTGGATGTTATTCCCCAGGAGCTGTCCACCTTGTACTTTGAGACAAGGTCTTTTACTGGGTCCTATAGCCCACTGATTAGGCTGGCTGGCCAGCAGCAAACTCAAGAATTAGCCTGTTTCTGCTTCTCCAATGCTGAGGTTGCATGTCACCTCTCCTGGCTTTAATGTGGCTGCTGGAGATCAAACTCGGGACCTCATACTTGCAGGGCAAGCATTTTATTAACAGAGCCATCTTTGCTGCTCACCTTGTGTACATTGCTAAAGCTTTCTTTTGCATTGGAGGGAAGTAATGGCCTGGGCAGGAGAGAGTGGGTAGGTATGCAGGGAAGCAGAGCATGGACATTCGGTGACATGCAGCAAGGGGAAGAGATTTGGAAATAGTCTCTGGGACTATTTAACAGATTAAATGGGGACATGATAGACTCTAAGGGACTCCCACTTTGTGCCTTGAATAACTAGAAAGAATGATGCCCCTGGACAACCTTCAGAGAAGCATATTAAGCAAAGGTATTATTTATGTATGTTTATTCCATGAATGGAATTTGAGATGGCTGGTTTGTATCAAAGTTATGTTTAGGTATGGAGGTGAAAATATTAGGAAGCCATGAACATAAGGAGTCACTCCTGATTAATACACATAGGAGCCTCCTATGAATGTTACAATGCAGTCTCAGGAAGTAGGTTTGAGTTAGAGTCAACATTTTACAGGCCCTGGGACACAATTTGCAAAGCAAAGGTTTAGATTCTTATCTGTTAAGCAAGTATCCTACCATGAGCCCACCATCAGCCCCTCACTGGGGGATTCTAGGCAGGAGCTCTACCACTGAGTCACACCCTAGCCCCTCACTGGGGGATTCTAGGCAGGGGCTCTACCACTGAGCCACACCCCAGCCCCTCACTGGGGGATTCTAGGCAGGGGCTCTACCACTGAGCCACACCCCAGCCCCTCACTGGGGGATTCTAGGCAGGGCTCTACCCCTGAGCCACACCCTAGCCCCTCACTGGGGGATTCTAGGCAGGGGCTCTACCACTGAGCCACACCCCAGCCCCTCACTGGGGGATTCTAGGCAGGGCTCTACCACTGAGCCACACCCCAGCCCCTCACTGGAGATTCTAGGCAGGGGCTCTACCCCTGAGTCACACCCCAACAGTTCACAGTAGACCAAATCTGTGCTACTGAATCACTGCCTGAGTCTAGTGCAGTTGCATTCCCTGAAACCAATAGCTACAGCTATCACCTAGAAGCCTGTCAGATGCACAAACATGTTTCTACCACTAAATCTGAATGTGCATGTTTTGTGTTCACAGAGCATCTGTCTGCACCTGCAGCTTTGCAGGCATGCAGCATTGAGAGGCAGCTCATTGATTGGCTGAGAAATAGGCCTGGATGCCAGGAAGAAAATCAAGGATGTTAACAAAGGGCTGTGGGGGAGGGAACTTTACCATCTGCTACTTAGGGGGAAAAAGCAAGTCAACGCCCTACTTAGGAGAAATTAAGCAAGTTGGCACCTTGAAGTCATTGGCTTCTTCATGGTGTTGAACACGCCAATTTGGACTGGTGTCACTGACATGGCAGCCATCAGGCTGGCGAGGGAGGGTCCAGTGTATAGACATGCTTAGGTGTAGCTTTGGTGGTAAAAGAGGAAGCTGGAAGGAGATTTGAAGATAGAGAAAGGGTGGTTTTTCCTTAAATAGGGTCTCACTATGTAGCCCAGGCTGGCCTGAGATCTGCCTGCCTCTGTGCATTACCGTGTGTGTGTGTGTGTGTGCGTGTGTGTGTGTGTGTGTGCCAGTGCAGGTCAGAGGACTTGCAGGATCATTTCTTTTCTTCCCCCTGGATTCCAGTAATGGAATCCCCATGTGTTCTATTTTGTTTTCTGGGTTTTTTCCCCTGTTTTTTTGAGGCAGGTCTTCAAGTAGCCCAGGCTGGCTTCAGACTTGCTATGTATACAAGGCTGACCCTCTTGCTTCCCCTCAGGTGCATGCCACCACACCCACCTCCAGAAAGCTGTTTATGTATTTATTAACCATACAGTGTTCTGCCTATATGTATGTCTGCAGGCCAGCAGAGGGCACCAGATCTCATTATGGATGATTGTGAGCCACCATGTGGGTGCTGGGAGTTGAACTCTGAACCTCTGGAGGCTCAAACAGTGCTCTTATCCATTGAGCCATCTCTCCAGCCCCCACCCCCACCTCTTCCTAACATGTTCTCTGAGGCCTGGACTCTGGCACCAGAATCCCACAGGTACACTAAGAAAACTGCAAACCAGGGCTGGGGAGATGGCTCAGAGGTTAAGAGCACTGACTGTTCTTCTGGAGGACCTGAGTTCAATTCTCAACAACCACATGGTGGCTCACAACCATCTATAATGAGATCTAATGCCCTCTTCTGTAATACTGTATACATAATAAATAAATCTTAAAAAAAAGAAAAGAAAACTGCAAACCAGTGCTTCCTGAATATAGCTGTAATGCTCTCTTGCAGTGGGCTTGCAAACATACAAAAAGGATTCTACATCATGGCTAAGAGAATTCATCTCCAAAATGCAGGGGTAGTTTAATATCTGAACATTTATATATATTGTTTGAGACAAGGTCTCACTGTAGAACAGGCTGGCTGTGGAGGTCCCTGAAAGTGTCATGGCAAGATGATTAGGATGAGGGCAAGAATGAAACTTATGTCAGCACAACTTAGCTGGTGCTGAGTACAAACTTCTGGAGTCTAATGCCAAATGATTTATTTATTACACATTTAAACACATCCAAAACTTTAGGGAAAAGTTTGCACATCCTTTAACAATTATCACGACTAGGCATAACTACATAGAAACTCCCTAACAAAGTGCATCTCTATAGCAAAGCCCCTGTGACCTCTCACAAGAATGGATTCTACTGACTGAGACCAGGGCTCTGGACAAAGGCCTAGGGAGGAGGGCTCTGTAGTCAGCATAAAGATGGGTTCCACTGACTGAGAGACAGTACTCAGCATTCTGGGGGATTCCTTGAGGGCTGGCTTTACAGACTAACAGATATTCCCAGGTGTGAACACATCGTTCATGACCTTCTGGATGGAAAACCAGTGTCAAGCTAGTTGTAGGCTGTGTCCTCCACAGCTGGTCTCACTACTCACAGATCCGCCCGCCTCTGCCTCCTGAGTGCTGCTGGGATTAAAGGCATGCAGCAGCATGCCCAATGAGAGATTTGATTATTTTGCTGGAGTTCAGGATCCAGACAAGGGTGTGCAGTCTGGACACTTCTCAGTGCTGGACTAGAGCTTCCAGCAGTAGCGCAGAGGCTAGAGAAAGAAAGAGCCACCATGGCAAAGCTGTTGGGAAAGTGCTTGCATGAGCCTGGCCACCTAAGTTCTAGCTCAAGTACCCAAGGTGAGAAAGAGAGGAACTGGTAAGCTGGCTCATTGGGTAAAAAGTGCTTGCTTGCCACGTCTAAAGCCCTGGGTTCAGTCCCCAGCACCCACATGGTGGCTAACAATCATCTGTAACTCCAGTTCCAGAGCATCCCAAGCCCTCTTCTGACTTCTGCAGACACCAGGCACTAATGTGGTGCATAGACATACAAAGGCAAAATATTCGTGCATATACCAAAGTTTTATTCTTTTCTTTCATTTTTGTTTGTTTTCTTTTTTAAGTTAGGGAGAAAAAAAAAAAGAGAGAGGTCAGGCAGCTGGTCTTTTAAGCTCAGCACTCAGGAGGCAGAGGCAGGCAGACACAGAGAAACCTTGTCTTGGAAGACCAAAGGAGGCAGGGCATTGAGATGGCTCAGTGATTAAAGATGCTCATTACTAAACCTGAGGACCTGAGTTCGATCCCTAGGACCCACATGGTGGCGGAAGGAGACAGCTGAATTCTGCAAGTTGCCCTCTGTGCTGGTGCCATGGCACATGGCATACACACACTCAGGAATGCACAAATAAGGTTTTTGTTTGTTTTTTAATAATTTTGTCTGAAGCCATACCTGTGGTCAGATGGACCCTACTTTCTTCCGAGCCCCCCCTCCCCTCTTAACCATTGTGCTCCAGCCTTTTTTCCTTTTAATGTTGGAGACAGAGAAAGGGGGTCCTTGGGGCTCACTGGTCAGCCAGTGTAGCTGACCTGGTGAGCTCCCAGTGAAGTGAAAGACTGTCAAAAATCATGGTGCTGTATGCTGTTAACCCAGTCCTTGAGTGGCAGAGGTGGGGGAGCTCTGTGAGGTTTGAAGCCAGCCTAGTGTGTAGAGCAACTTCTAGGCTACCCAGGGCCAACACAGGCCATGATCAAGAGCTCTTCCAGGGGCTTGATTCCCAGCACTCACATGGTAGTTCACAACCATCTCTAACTCCAGTTCCAGGGATCCAACCCCTGTTCTGGCCTCCACACGCACTAATCATGCATGTAGTATATAGATAGACATGCAGGCAAAACACTCATACACATAAGTTAAAAATAAAAGTAACTTCAAAAAAATGGGGCCGGAGAGATAGCTCAGCGGTTAAGAGGACTGGGGTTCAATTCCCAGCACCCACATGGCAACTAACAACTATCTATAGTTCCAGTTCCCAGTTCCAGGCAAACACCAAGGCAAATAAATAAAAAAAGACGTCTCGGCATTCACACAGTGAGGTAGGAGAACACAGGAAAATCGTCCTCTGGTCTCCACAAAAGTAATGTGGCCTGTACACCTGTGTACAGACACCCACAAAATAAACAGACAAATCTTTAGAGAAACAATGAAAGGGTGAGGGTGGCCCAGCATTCTGGAGGCAGGGGCAGGCGGATGTCGGTGATTTCGAGGCCAGCCTGGTCTACACAGAGAAACCCTGTCTCAGAAAAAAAAAACTGTCAGGTATGTGCCAGTGAGGTGACTCACTGTATACAGGTACTTGCTGCCAAGCCTGGAAAACCGAGTTTAATCCTAATGTAAGAGAGAATCAACGCCCTGTGCTAGCTAGCCCTTGACCTCTGCACAATGTATGCATGAGGCAGGTACACACACACAAGAAATGTAATTTAAAGTTACCAGCCTTGGTGGCTCACACCTGTCACCTCAGCTCCTGGAAAGAGGAGGGGGAGCTGGCGACCATCCTTGGCTACTTAGTAAATCTGAAGCAGGCTTGAACTTTATGATACTCGGATCTCAAAAACAACAAAATCAAGCAAGAACAAACAGGTGGGGCTCGAGAGAATAGGCTCTTCAGTCTGAACTCCATCACACTGATGCCCTGTCTTACAGCTGGGTTGCCAGGTTAATGCTGTCTCAACTTCTCTTGACTAGGTTGGTGGCTGAATCTGCAGAAGCATGAGCTGGGTCCAGACCAGCCTGCTGGCCCGTGGCCTCTCTAGGAGCTTGGGAGGCATCTGCAGGACTGAGCTCTCAGGAGCTCCCTTTGCTCAGGTAACCACAGGCTAATTCATGAGTGGAGCAGGGGGGCCTGGGCTTTACACTCACTCTCTTAGGATCAGGCTGTGGAAGTCACCCATGGTCCTTGGCCTGCCTGTCCTGTGACAGCCTGTGCTAGTTATTTTGCTGTTGCTGTACTGAAGTACAATGACCAAAAGCAGCTTAAAGGTATTTGGGCTTAAGGTCCCAGAGCATGAGTCCACAATGGCAGGGGAGGCATGGCAGCAGGTAGCCAGAGCAGGATGCTGAGGTCCCATCTCAAGCCACATAGGAAGCAGAGAATGAACTGTAAATTGGTTGAAGCTATAAATATTCAAAGGCACCTTCATGACATACTTCCTCCAGCAAGGCTCTAAGTCCCAAAGGTTCCACAATCTAAAAGTCAGTAAATATGAATGAGCTTATTTAAACCACAACAATGTGTATATTTTTGGAGTGTTTGTGCTCACTATATGTAAAACTAGATGGCCATAGAGTATGATACGTGGTTTAAGTTTGCCCTGGAGATCTCAATTCTCTCACCTTAGCCTCCTGGGGGTTGGAATTTCAGTTGTGTACCACCATGTGGCACTGAACTCTGTCATGGTACCTAAGGTAGAGTTAGCAGCCACAGTATCAAAATTCTTCCAAAGACTTATCTTCCGTGATGTTCAGGGCTCCCCTGCCAGAAAAGCTAAGCAGCATTCGTGTTCTCACAGGTTTTCCTCCAGGCCCCACGAGGCCTCCACTGCAGTGTAGTTTCATACAAAAATGACGTGTGGTTGGTTCCTCAACCTCCCAAGCCCCAGAAGAAGCCCATCAAGATCCCAGCTGTCCATGAAGAACTATTCAAGCCATCAGCAAATGGGGAGCAGGACAAGGCAAGCTTCTTACGTGCAGTGCGCAGCTTTCAGGAGCATAGCGTGCGCAAGCGTGGCCATGTGGACTTCATCTACCTAGCATTGCGCAAAATGCCAGAGTTTGGCGTGGAGCGAGACCTGTCAGTGTACAACCTGCTGCTGGATATCTTCCCCAAGGAGGTCTTCCGGCCCCGCAATATTATCCAACGCATTTTTGTCCACTATCCACGGCAGCAGGAGTGTGGGATTGCCGTCCTGGAACAGATGGAGCGGCACGGTGAGGGGAAGTGGGCCCTGTCTTAGCATCCTGCTCTGCTCGGCTTCCTTCTCAGTCCTGTTAGAATTCTTGGGCCTAGGGTTGTAGCAGAGTTGGAGGAGGTTTACTGGGATGCTCCAAGGCTGATCCTCAGTATCCAGCAACCTCAGGAGCATGTCTGTCATCCCAGTTCTTGGGGGTTGGGGGTGGACACAGGCATTTAAGCTCATCCTCCACTACATAAATTTTGCTTTGATTTTTGTTTTGTTTTGTTTTTCGAGGCAAGGTTTCTTTGTTTAGCAGCCCTGGCTGTCCTGGAACTCTCTTTTTTAGATCAGGATGACCTCCAACTGAGTTCTGCTACCAAAGGCATGCACTTTGCTTTTTGTGGGGTTTTTTCCTAAGACTTATTTTTAAGCATATATGTGCTATGTATCAGTGAGTGTATGCGTGTACACGCCTGAAGCAGAAGAGAGTGTTGGATACCCTGGAACTGAAGGTGCTGCAGCCGTGTTCCTAACTGCTGAGCCATGTCTTTATCTAGTCCTCGTTCCCCAACAAATACATTTTTCAGGTCTCACAGCCCAGGCTGACCTTGAATTTGCCTTGCTGTGTAGCCAGACCTGACCTTAAACTCTTGAATTTTGTCTGAGTGCAACTACAGGCTTGTGCCGCTGTGCTTTTATATGGTAAACTCAAACCTGGAGCTGAGTGTGCCAGACCAACACTCTACTCTGCTACACCCCAGCCCCAGCCCCCGATAGTTGGGTGTGGTGATTCACACATTTAATCCCAGCTCTGGAAAGCTGAGACAGGCTATCTCTGTCTGCCTACAGAGTTGCAGGCCAGCCAGGGCTACACAGAAAGTGAGACTCTGTCTCGAAATAAGTAAAAAAAGAAAAAGAAAAAGAAATTCCCTTTATCTCTAGCCCCTCTTCCTGCTCTCTTTTCTGACTTCACAATTCTGGCTAGCCGTGCCCTGCTTCTCTGAGGCTTACCTTGATCTCTCAGCACAGGAGTCTTGCCCAACACAGAGACACAGTTCCTGCTAACTCAAGTATTTGGACGCGTAAGTTACCCCATGCTCAAGTTTCTGCGGATGAAGCTGTGGCTCACCCGTTTCAAGAATATCAACCCTTACCCTGTGCCCCGAGATCTGCCCCAGGACCCCTTGGACCTGGCCAAACTAAGTCTTCGACACATGGAGCCTGACCTCAGTGCCAAGGTCACTGTCTACCAGGTATGCGTTCTTATCGGCTCCTAGCTGGGCTATTTTATTGCTCCCCTGGGCTATCCTTCACTCACCCGGTGTTCTGACAATGCCTGTGGCCCTCCCTTATCAGCACAGTTGGACCCATCTTATTCTGTTTGCCCATTACAAAATATCTTGTGTCTGTGTATCCGTCCCTCTTGTTCCTCTAACGAAATCCTGGAGGTTGGGTACTTTATAAAGAAAAGAACAGTCAGGGTGGGGGGACACACCTTTAATCTCTGCACCTGGGATCTTTCTGAATTCGCCAACCTGGGCTACTTAGTGAGTTCTATGTCAGCTAGGGCTATATAAAAGAGCCTCTGCCTTATCTCCTAGTGAGGGCTGGGGGTGTAGCTTGGTAGGGCACCTGCCTTCCTTGTTCGAGGCATGGGTTCCATTCCTCATATATATGTATATATATATATATACACAGAGAGAGAGATGTGTCTTATGTGTCTTTATGCAGTGTGCTAGGCAAGCACTCACCAACTGAGTCAAGGCCAGTCTTGGTCCAAATTCTTGGTGCTATCTGAAGAACTCTTACTGTCATTTTTGCACATGGCTAAGCTGAGCTACAAAGGTACAGTGACTTAGCCGAGGTCACTGCAGGTTGAACTAAGTTGGATGGCTCCAAGGTCCTTTCAGGGTGTGCTCAGTGTTGGCAGCTCTGGCCAAATTGGCTACAAAAAAAGAGGAAGAGCCATTTTTCATAACATGTAGAAGACCTGGGACAATTGTTCAGCCTTTGCTTCCTCTGGCTCTCCTGTGGATGCTGGAGAGCCACAGCCTTACACCCTACTCTCCCTGCAGATGTCTCTACCCAGTGACTCGACAGACGCAGATCCCACTCAGCCCCACATTGTAGGTAAGACCCCAGTCTGTCCCAGTTTTTTCCAGATCCCTCTGGGCTTACCGAATGAACTCCTGGGCCTTTTGCTGCTAAAGCACCAACAGGTTCTCATCTCCATACCAGGAATCCAGAGTCCTGATCAGCAAGCAGCCCTGGCCCGCCACAACCCATCCAAGCCTGTTTTTGTCGAGGGCCCCTTCCCGCTCTGGCTTCGAAACAAGTGTGTCTATTATCACATCCTGAGAGCTGATCTGCCGCCCCCTGAGGAAGAGGTGAGTTACAGCCCAGAACCTGCACGGCACAAGGAAAGAACTGACTCCTAATAGTGTCCTCTGAGCTATACAGGGTGTGCACAAGTAAATGGTAATAAAAAATAAATACATAGTGGCACATAGCTTTAATCCCAGCACTCAGGAGGCAGAGGCAGGCAGATCTCTGAGTTTGAGGCTAGCCTGGTCTACAGAGTGAGTTCCAGATTAGTCAGGACTACAGCTTCTGTCTCAAAAAATGGGTGTGTGGGTGGGCTCGCACTGTCCTGAAGGCTTAGATGAGGGGCTGGGTTCTGTGTTCTGGCCTCTCATCTTGCTTGTTCTCTCGTCTGAGGTAGAAAGTGGAGGAAATCCCTGAAGAATGGAATCTCTACTACCCAATGAAGCTGGACCTGGAATATTCACGAAGTGGCTGGGACAACTATGAGTTTGATGTGGATGAAGGTAAAAGCAGGACTTGGCACAACAAACACATCCTTTATGGTGGCCGTGGGCCCATTTCCCCAGTCGGCACACAGTCAGGGGTCACGTGTCCCTGGGGAACCTGTCCTCCTTCAGTACTGACCAGTGACATCAGAACAGATGCAAGCCTCAGGTCAGTGAGGACAATTGGGTTACATTTAGGGGAGTTGAGAGGCACATGGCAGCCTCCAGGTTTGGGGTTGAGGTCAGCTTCCTAACAGCATCTGAAGAAGCATAGCCCAGGTAATATGCAGAACATGGGGCTGCTGCGTGCAGGTGCTCATCAGTGGGAGGTCAGAGTACCTCCAGGTGGTGAGGGCACAAACTCCTCTCTCTTAACAGTTACAGAAGGCCCCATCTTCGCCATATGCATGGCTGGTGCCCATGACCAGGCAACGCTGGTTAAGTGGATCCAGGGCTTGCAGGAGACCAACCCAGTGCTGGCACAGGTCCCCGTGGTATTTCGCCTGGCCAGGTCTACAGGGGAGCTGCTGACAACTTCAAGGCTGGAGAGAGAGTCCCCTCCCCATAATCCTCCCAAGGGCCAGGAGGAAGATGAGGCCTTTCAAACACAGCAGCAGCAGGGCCGGAGTTGAGTCTGAGCTGGCATGAGGGGAAAGAAACTGGACTGGTACAAAGTAATATGTACAAAAATAAAACCTCTCCCCTGGCCATATGGCTTCCTTCAGCTGTTACGCCTGCGCTCATCTGGCTCTACCGTCCTGGGATCCTTTCTTAATATCTTTTTAAAAATTCTGTTTGTTTGCGGGAAGGGTGTGTGGAGGCCAGAAGACTACCTGCTGGAGTCAGTTCTGGCTTTCCACCATTTGTCTTGCAAATGGAACTCAGATTTGTCAGCAATCGCCTTTACCACCAGAGACATCTCGCTGGCTTTTTTATTTTATTTTATTTTATGTGTTTTACCTGCATGTTCACCTGTGTGCGGGTGTCAGATCTTGGAGTCAGACAGTTGTGAGCTGCCATGTGGATGCTGGGAATTGAACCCTGTCTCTTGGAAAAGCAGTAAGTGCTCTTAATTGCTGATCCAACTTCGCCCCTCGCTGGCACTTTTAAAAAATCTTTAAGATAGCATTATGTAGCCCACGCAGCTCTAGAATTCAAGAGACATTCCAGGATAACCTTGAGTTCCCGGATCCTCCTACTGCCTCCACTTCCCAAATAGCAGGGCAACTGGAGTGGAACTCCCTGGCCCGCGCATGCGCAGCTCCGGTTAGCTGTCCCTGTTTGGCGCCCGGGGCAGTGAAGAACCTGTGAGAAATCTCCCGGCGGCGCAGGCTAGGCGCGCCACTTCCGGTCGGGGCTCCTAACAACGGGGGAGGCCGGTAACCAGGGTGGGGGGGATGGCGGAGCGGGCTCCAGAGCCCGGGGCGGAGGCGGAGGCGGGCGCAGGCGGAGAGGCGGCGGCGGAGGAGGGCGCGGCAGGCCGAAAGGCGCGGGGCCGGCCGCGGCTCACAGAGTCGGACCGGGCCCGGAGGCGGCTCGAGTCCCGGAAGAAGTACGACGTGCGGCGCGTGTACCTGGGCGAGGCGCACGGCCCCTGGGTGGACCTGAGACGGCGCAGCGGCTGGAGCGACGCCAAACTCGCTGCCTACCTCATCTCGCTGGAGCGCGGCCAGCGTAGCGGCCGCCACGGGTGAGGGGGCGCGGGGCCCGGGAGAGGGAGGGAAGGAGGGAGAGGCGGGGAGAGCGCAGCCCCCGCCCCCGGACCCCGAGGCCCCGCCCCCGGGCACCGAGCCCCCCGAGTCTCAGGCTCAGGCGGCCCAGACCCCTCAAGCGCCGCCTCCGGCCTGCCGACCGTCCAATGCAAGCCTGTGCCCTGCCCCTCTGCCCGCCTCCAGGAGCTTTGACTGGCCCATTCTGGGCTTCGGCCCCTTCCCCACTGGCCTCGGTTGGGGCGTCTCCTAAGTGTGAATTTGCAAAGGTTTTCTGCATTCTGGTTGTCTGTATGTAAATGCCTTGCCTGAATGCATGTATGTGTACCACATGCACGCCTGCTGCCTTCAGAGGTCAGAAAAGGGTATCAGATCCCCTGGAATTTTAGTTACGGGTGGTTATGAACCATCATGCGGTGCTGGGAATGAAACTCGGTTCTGTGCAAGTGCAGAAAGCGGTCTTAACTAGTTAACCCTTGTCAGGAGCTACCCAAAGTCAGCCAGAAGGGGAAAACCACCTATCCTGCTCTTTCTCAACTTGCAAAGGACATCCAGTATGTCAGCTTCTTTTCTGACTGCCTTTCCCTAAGCAGAGTTGCTCTCTAGGAGCCAAGAGTGATGTGACTTAATTAATTCGTGACTTAATTCGTTGGTTGGTTTTTTGAGACAAGGTTTCTCTGTGTAGCCCTGACTGGCCTGGAACTCGCTCTGTCGATCAGACTGGCCTCGAATTCAAAGATCTGCCCATCCCAGCTTTCTTCGTGCTGGGACTAAAGGCATGCACCAGACTTGACATGAAGGTTCTTTTAAGATTTTATTCGTGTGTGTGTGTGTGTGTGTGTGTGTGTGTGTGTGTGTGTGTGTGTGTGATGTATGTAGGCCCACGGATGGAGATGGAAGAACAGCTGTGTGGTGCTGGCTCTCTCCTAGCGTGTGTGTTCTAGGGATCAAACTCAGATCATAAATGTTTCACCACACTGTAGCTGTTCATATGTTGATAAATTGACATGTGCTTCTTGCCCATACTGAGAAGCTAACTCTGGAAGTATGGATGTCCCCACTTCCTGTCATATTTGAGGCCCAAGCATGTTTTTCTCAGTGTCCTCCAATGCCCTTTGTCTAGGGTAGCGCCCTCTAACTCAAGAGATGGGAAGAGAAGAAAACTTCAGAACAGTCCAACAGTAAAAAAACAACCCTGTGCCCTTAAGAATAGCAAAAAAAGTGGAGCATTTCCTAACCCACTTGCTACTGCTTGTTCCATAATGCAAAGATGCCTGCAGTGGGAAAGAGAGGCAAAGCTCAGCCATGGAGAGAAGCTCGACCTGGAACCCAGTGATGCTGTAGCTTCCACAGTCAGCTGCTGCATGTTGTGGACACCCAGTTTGATATTAACTCTGTTTGGTCTGCATAAACAGTTTCAGCCAGCCAGGACTACATCATGATACCCTGTCTCAAATAAAATACAAAATAAAAATACAGAGCTTAGAAAGGGTCAGCCCACAGTGGGGATCCCAATATGCTCTTGTTGGCACTCATCGTCTCCTGGGCACTGGAGAGGGTGACTCGGTGCTGAAGAGTACTTGTTGCTCTTTCAGAGGACCTGGGTTTGGTTCCAGGTACTCACATTGAGGTTTGCAACCATCTGTAGTTCCAGTTCCAAGGGATCCAGTGCCCTCTTACCTCCATTGGCACCAGATACATGTGTGGTACAGAGACATAAATGTTGGGAAAAAGTTATTCACATGAAATAATAAAATGATTTTTAAAAGTTAGCTAGTCATAGTGGCACACTTTGGAGACAGATGCAGATAGAGCTGTCCGAGTTTGAGGCCAGCCTGATCTACATATTGAGTTCCAGGATAGCCAGGCCACATAGAGGGAGACCTTATCTCAAAAGAAGAAAACAAAATAAAAAAAAAAACCCACTTTGATTCTGTAGGGCAGTAATTAGCCAGGAGCATGGAGCATATAGCTCAGTGCTCAGTGGTGGAGTACCTAATATGTTGAAATATCCCCAGCATTTCAACATAGAGACACAGACAGACAGACACATATACATACACTCATGCATACACAGACATAGACACACACATGCACCCACACTAGTTGAGCATGTGGCTCCATCCCATCAGAGTCTCGATCTCCATCATGAAGCTCTAGATTCATTGCATGTTGTGTACAGCATTTGAGAGGAGAGCATTTGCTCCCAGCTAACAACCTTAGCTGACCCTCAGGACAGGTGGTGGGAACCAGCTCCTACAGTTATCCTCTGCCTTCCATAGAAGCACATGGTACATCCTACATCTAAGTAAGTGTGACACAAGTGCTTTTAGAAATCAAGTTCTTACATTGAAGCATAAGGAGTAAGGGTAGGCACTGGAAGCCAGGGAGGAGGAACTTGCAGTAATCTGCCTGCCTCTACCTCTTGGGTGCTGGGGTTATAGGCATGAGCTGCCACGTAGGGTTTATTTCGTTCAGGGAAAGGAACCCCGGGCTTTGTGCATGCTAGGCATGTACTCCAGTATTTTCTTCCTGTTATTTCTTTATTTTGCTTTTTGAAACAGAGTTTCCCAATATAACCTAAACTGGCCTTGACTTCTTGATACAGTCCAGACTGGCCTCAAATTCATGACCCTCCCATGTCTACCTTCTGAGTGCTGGGGAGACAGGTGTGTGTGTACTAGCGCTTTTGAGTAACATTGTCAATTGATGGTTGGTGAAATCTGTGATACAGAGGCTGACTCTGAATACAGGGCATGTGCCCCAGGGGTTAGCATTCCTCCCTCATCTGACTGGGACTTTGTGAGAGTGCCAGTGTTCTCTGAGCTAAGTAATGGTAAGCGACCTCCATTCAGGGCTGCTGGCAGGACTGCTGGAGTTCAGATTCCACCCCAGAGCACATGAACTACTGTTGTTCTCTACGAGGCCAGGACTTGGGCCTAGCTTAGCCCCAAATTCACCCTCACTGCCTCTCTGTGTTGCAGGAAGCCTTGGGAGCAAGTCCCCAAAAAGCCAAAACGGAAGAAAAGTAAGTGGAGCTGCAGTGTGGGGAGGGATGGGAGCACATGCAGAACATAGTCTAGGATCAACCTACTTACCATTCCTATCCCTGTGGCATGGCTGGAAGGTGGAGGGGCCAGTCCCTACCTGCATGCTAGAGGCAGAGTATGTTATGTGCTGGGTGAGTTAAATCTAAGCAGGCCTCACCCAGCAGGACCTCAGTGCCTTGCCAAGTATTTAGGCTGCAATATCCAAGAGAGAACCACCTGCCTCTTTTTTGATACGTGGGTCTCAAGGTAGCTCAGTTTAACCTCAAGCTCATTTTGTAGCAAAGGGTGGCCTTTGTCCACGGATGCTAGGCTAACAGGCATATACCAGCAAAGGGTGGCCTTTCTCCCACAGACACTAGGCTGATAGGTGTGTACCAGCAAAGGGTGGCCTTTGTCCACGGATGCTAGGCTGACAGGAGTGTACTAGCAAAGGGTGGCCTTTGTTCAATAGATGCTAGGCTGACAGGTGTGTACCAGGAAAGGGTGGCCTTTGTCCCACAGATGCTAGGCTGACAGGTATGTACCAGCCAAGGGTGGCCTTTGTCCCACAGATGCTAGGCTGACAGGTATGTACCAGCCAAGGGTGGCCTTGTCCCGCAGGTGTGTACAAGTACAGTTCATGTGCTAATGATGGAACCCATGGCTTTGTGAACACTGAGTACGTGCTGTACAGTTAAGCCATATCCCCAGCGTCCTATTAAAGGTCTACATTGATTTTTTATTTGTGTGTGTGCACATCACAGGAGTGAAGTCAGAACAACTTGTGGGACTTGGGTCTTGCTTTCTGCTACACACAGGTCCTAAGTATCTAACTCAGGTGGGTCAGGCTTGGTAGCAAGCTGCTTACCACTGAGCTATCTTGATGGCCCATTTTTTTGGGGGGGGGGGCAGTTTTACTGTCCAATGCAGGCTAGCCTCAAAACTCAAAATCGCCCTGTCTCATGGGATTACAGGCATGCCTAACCATTCCCATTCAGAGCTTTGGACATGAGCTCTTGGAGGCAGAGGCAAGTGTCTTTACTGTGCAAACCCAGAGGGTTACAGAATGCCAGGCTGCAGCGTCTGTTGAAGTCCATGTCACTGATGTGGTTCTCATGAGGATAGACTCTGGGCACGCTTCCTCAGCCCAAATGCCTCTCCCTTCCAGCCCCGTTCCATCATAGGCCCTAGCCCTCCTCTGTGCCCTTGTGGCTTCTTTGCTCCCTCCTGCCTCTGTGCCAGTCACCATGGGTGGAAGCAGAGCTGCCCAGCCAGACTGTGACAAAGCCAAGCTCTGAACGCAGGCTGTCTGGCTCTGCTGTTCCCACTCTTGAGCACCCTCACCATGTCTGGTGAGTTCTTACCAAGGAAGCAAAACTGATGGATGTTTTTGCCTTTGTAGGGCTGTTATTCTTATGGGAAGACAGACAAGAGGCATCTAAACAGATAGCCACAGGCAGCCTCTTTGTGCTGTTATAAAGAAACCAAAGATGGCCAAAGTGACTGGAGAACATAGCTTCTAGGAGCAGGGTTAATGTGGGGGGGATATCTGAATGAAAGCACTGAGCATACCTAGCTCATCTGAAGGGCCGTAAGAGGCCATGTGACTGGGGGCAGTAGAGAGGAGGATGGGAGGGAGGGAGGGAGGGGACCTGATAGGAGGGTATGGCCTTGCTCACCATCTTAGCCTTTCTCTGGCCCCTTTTGAGGTGGTAGCCAGTGGATTTTGAGCTAAGAGGGGACATGCCCCAGTCTCCTGGTACCCCCTTACGGCTGTAGATAGCAGCGTAATGGCACCAGGGAGACCTCCCAGAACTGTGTGGGTCCACCCCAGAGGAACTGATGAAGATTTTTATTAAGAAGCAGCCAGGCATGGTGGCACATCTTTAGTCCCAAAAGAAACAGCTAGAAGCTGAGTAGTGGTGTATCCCTTTAATCCCAGTACTGGGGAGACAGAGCTCTCTGAGTTCAAAGCTATCTTGGTCTACATAGTGAGGCCCTATTTAAAGAAAAGAGAAACAGCTAACAACTATTTTGCCTCTAGCATGTGCCAGTCTCTATTATCTGTATGACTTCACTCAGCCGAGGACAGGACCTGGCTTTCTCCAGGTCCTAGATGTCTCTAGGCTATGTCATCTCTCCAAGCCTCAGTTTCCTATTCTGAGTGGGAGTGGGTATCAAGAGGCTGTCTCAGACTGTGGAAACTGTTGGCCTAGGGGGAGTGGAGTATCTGTCCTCATGTCCACCTGGACCATGTCCACAGGGCGGAGGCGCAATGTCAACTGCTTGAAGAACGTGGTGATCTGGTATGAGGACCACAAACACCGATGCCCATACGAGCCACACCTGGCTGAGCTTGACCCTACCTTTGGCCTTTACACAACAGCCGTGTGGCAGTGTGAAGCTGGCCACCGCTACTTCCAGGACCTGCACTCTCCACTCAAGCCCCTCAGTGACTCCGAACCTGACAGTGAGAAAGGTGGGTTCAGGGCAATGGCTACTATGGATGGGCCTCTGCACTCTTCCCAGGTCATCAGCCAGGACTGTGGCCGGGCCAAGCCCTTTGCACACTTGCAGCCTCTGAGTCGTGGCCAAGGCGAGCAGAGTGCTCTCCTCGTGCACACGCACTCACCACCTTTCACTCTCTTCCAGCATTCTCTGCTCTTTCCCTTCTCTCCATTCCCCTCCGTCCCTTTGCTCTCGTCAGCTGAGTTACTAGCTTGTGTTTATTATGTGTTATTATTTTATTGTTACTCTTTCATTATTATTATTATTATTTTAAAAGTTTTCCCCATGTATCCCACACTAGTTTTTATGCATTTTTTCTTCATTTGTTTTTGGCTGGCCTTGCTGTTTTAGACCATGCTAACTTTGAACTCTACTAGTCTGCTGGCCTCTGCCTCCTGAGTGCTGGAATTAAGGTATGCATCACCACACTCAGTCCTGTTTTGTTTTCTTAGGGTCTTTCTATGTAGCCCAGACTGGTCTTGAGTTTCAGACAAGCCTTCTACTCAGTGTACCAGGTACTGGAATTACAGATGTGCACTAAACCCTAACCCCTCACTAGCAGGAGCTCTACCATGTGTCCATGCCCTTAGCTCCTCACTGAAGGATCCTAGGCAGGTGCTCTTCCACTGAGCCACACAGCCTCAGACCCCACTCCCTTCTTCAGCCTTGAATTTTTTTTCTTTTTGTTTTATGTGTATTCTTGTCTTGCTTGTGTATGTCTTTGCATCACAGAGCCTTTGGAGGCTAAGAGTGGGACTGGAGTTACAGGAGCCTGGGAACCACCATATTTGACCCCTGGTCCTCTAGAGAGCAAGCAGTACTCGGAACTATTGAGCCATCTCTCCAGCCCCTTTCAGTCCCTTCTTTAGATTTTAGGTTTTTTAGGTCTCATTGAGTTACACATGCTAATTTTGAACTCTCAGTAGCTCAAGTAAACCTTGAATTTGAAATCCTTCTGCTTCATTATCCCAAGTCGCTAGAATTACAGGCCTGGGCCTCACTGAAGCGTCTTTCCTGTCTTTGACCTTTTGTTTCCCACTGTTGTCCCTGTCCCTCAGTCCCCAGCCCTGAGTCCGTCACACTCCCTATCCCCTCCCTCTCTCTCCTATCCACACAAGTCACACTGGGGTAGCTGCCCACTTGAAGCTAAGAGGGATGCTAAGGAAGACTCAAGTACCTGCTGGTGTGGACAGTGAGGATGCTACCTCAGGACTTGGCATGACTGGCAAGGCCTACAGGGCCAGTTGCCAAGTACTGTGGCAGGCCTGAGGGAGGGAGGGGTCAATCATCAAGGTTAAGTCTGTGCTGGCAGTTATCACCAAGCAGGTGGCATCCCAGCTGGCTGAGGGGAAGCTGAGATGAAAAGTATTCCTGGTGAGCCCCACACCCACGGCCACCCTGCTGGGCCTCGGCCAGTCTCCAGAGGGCAGGTGTCTTAGTTAGGGTTGCCATTGCTGTGAAGAGACACCATGGAAACTCTTGCAAAAGGAAGACATTCAATTGGGGTGGCTAACAGTTCAGGAGTTTAGTTTAGTATCATGGTGTGCGCAGGCAGACATGGTGCTAGAGAAGGAGCCGAGAGTCCTACATCTTGATTTGAAGGCAATAAGAAGTAAACTGGGATACTGGGCCTGGCTTCATTATATATGAGACCTCAAAGCCCACTCCCACAGTGACACACCTCCTCCAACAAGGCCTTACCTACTCCAGCAGGGTCACACCTCCAAATAGTGCCACTCCCTATGAACTTATGGGGGCTGATTACAGTCAAACCACCAGAGCAGGTGTCCTGTGTGTTTTGCTTAGCACCCTGTTCTCCTCAGCTTGCCACTTCCCTCAGTGGGCCCCACTGGACCATCTGACTCCTCCTGTAACCCTGTCGTTTGTCCTACTGAGCCCTTGAGGAAGCCCAGGAGGAGTGGGACTAAGAGGGGATAGACCTTCTTAGGCTATGGTGGTGTATCCCAGGCTAACACTGACCTGCCTCCGTAATTGGGCTTTTGGGAATGAGCCTTGTGATTCATTAGCTACATGTGTCCAGGCAGAGGTAAGGAAGTGGCTTTGCTCCTATCTGGCCTCTTTCCCAAGCACCTCTCCCTGCCTTAGCTCATGCCTGGGGTAGTCTTGCCACCTCTCGAGTCAGCCTGAGAACCTTCTGTTGGAGCTATGAAGTCCAGACACACACAGAGGTTTGTTTTTGTGTTTGGTGCTGGGGATGGAGCCCAGAACCTTACAGGTGATAGGCAAGCGTTCCACCCTTGAGCCTTTGGGAGCCAGGGATGGAGCACCAAGTTGCCCATACTGACCTTGAATTCACTTTATAATGCCACTAGGCCTAAACTATGGATCTTTCTTTCTGCCTCAGTCTCCTGAGTAACTGGGGTCATGGACTGGCACCCCCACACCAGGCCTGGTGTGATTACATACCCTGCCAGGAGCTGAGATGTTAGAGGTGGCAGGAAGGCCTGTTCCTCTCTCAGCTGCCCTGTGGCCCCGGAATCAAGATGGGTAGCTCCATGCTTGTGTGACTTGGCTTTATGTCTATGATGAAGGCTCATAACAACCCACTTAGAAAAAGGAGAGACTGAGCTGGGTTTCAGAGGGTGTAGCCCTGCTGGGACCTGATGCTTGGGAAGTGCAACACTGGAAGAACCTGAAGGAAAGAGCCACTCATCACAGCCTCTGCCAGGGAAAGCCAGAGCAGGGCGAGGGCCTGCCTGTGATCTGAGTCCTCAGACTCAGCTGCCTCTTAAAGGCTCCACTACCTTCTAATGGTGACAAAAATGGAAGCCATCACAAGACTCCATCTACCCTACATCTACCCCATACTCTGCTTTCTTAGCTAACAGCCCAGGGCCCATTGGGCTGCCACCACAGTGACTCTGGGGCCCAGAGTGCTGCTGTAAATGCAGGCCATGCACACAACTGCAAGCAAGTACCAATCCAGGCTCTGGATAGAGTAGAACTAATGGTCACAGGTGGCATACTCTAGTTGTGTTATGAGTCAGCCATGATTCTGGTCCCTTCAGTCTTTGTGTGTGGAGCTTAGTATCAAATACCTGACTGAGATGTCAGGCCTTCGCTTACTGGTAGCCTTCTGGGAGTAGGAAGGGATACTCTGCCTAGGGGCCTTCTTTGTGTGTACACATAGGAGTACAGGTGCTCAAAGAGACCAGAGGCCTTTGATCCCCTGGACCTAGAGTTACAGGCGTTTAAGCTTCCTGGTGTAGCTGTTGGAACTGAGTGTCTGCAACAGCAGCACATGCTTTTAACTGCTGAGCTGTCTCTCTACCCGCTTTGTGGCATTTCTATTCTAGAGCAGAAGCAGACAAAAAACCAAAATAAGCAAGCACATCATGAAATCTTCTGGAAGGGAGGCTGTATGAGACAGGTGATCAGGGTGTCAGCCTGGGGAAGTCAGTGAGCTGACACACCCCTAACTCACTTGTCTTGTACCTGAGGACACGGGTTCTTTTTGTCCTGTGGCTCTAGCCTCCTTTTGGGCCTACCTAGATGGATGGTAGGGTCAGGAAGGTAGAAAGTTGACCCAAGAGGAACCATATCTGCTGCTCTGTTGGCTGGAACCAGAGCTGGACCATATCTACCTGTTGCAGAACACAGGAGAAGCAGATCAGCAGGGTATATGTGTGCAGGAGGAAGACCTGGCCTATCCCTTTTTCAGGAAGTGATGAACAGGTTCTTAGGAGTGGGGGTACTGCTGCCTCTGTTACTGAGATACTGAGGCCATGACTAGCATCTGTAGGGATTAAGGAAGGCAGTTGGGCTGTGAGTAGATGGATTTTGGATGTAATCTCAACAGGTTTTACTGACAGATTGGAAGTTGGTGTGAGAGAAAGTCAAGGATAGCCCCAGGACATTGGCTTGAGCCACAGGAAGGACAAAACTGCCACCCTGTGGGACAGGACCACCAGGCTCTGCTGAAATAAAATTTCAAGGAGCATCTTGGTAAATGGATTCTGAGATGGAGATGGCAGAGGGTGTGGCACCAAGAGCTTGGGACTCAGTAGGGAGTCGCAGCTCCCCATGAATGCAGAGTCACCAGGGCAAGCATGAGAACATGAGCTCAATTTAACATACATTAAAACCAAAACAAAAAATAGGTGTTTTAGCATACCCTGTAATCCGGAGTCTGCAACCCTGATAGCAGTGTTTTGTTTTGTTTGTCTGTTTTTGTTTTTTGATTTTTTGAGACAGAGTTTCTCTGTGTAGCTTTGGTGCTCGTCCTGGAACTCCCTCTGTAGACCAGGCTGGCCTGGAACACACAGAGATCTGCTTCTCAAGTGCTAGGATTAAAGGCATGTGCCACCACCACCAGGCAGCAGTGGTTTTTGTAATTCATATGGAGCCACCATAACAAGGAACTCTTTGGACTACCCCTGAATCTATACTAGTTAGATGATTCTAGGTCCCACACTTACATAGCTCTTGGATGGGGACTAGCCATCTAAACGACCAAACACCGAAGGACCAGAGGGAAGATGGAAACCTGGTGCCCACCCCTCAGTGAGGGGCTGAAGATTGGTCACCAGAGCCCTGCTGAGGCTGGGGAGATGGCTCAATCAATAAAATGCTTGCTAGACAAGCCTGAGGACATGAGTTTGGGTCCCCAGCACCCACAGAAAAACTGAGAGCCAGCCAGTGAGATAGCTCAGCAGGTAAAGGTGTTTGTTGCTAGGCCAGATGACCTGAGCTCTAACCTCAAGACCCACATGGTGAAGGGAAGGAGCCAACTCCTGCAAGTATTCCTCTGGCCTCCACATGTAGGCACCATGCTACTCTTCCTCGCAAATAAATGAATGTGAAAAGTACAAAATAATAAGGGAGAGAGATTGAGGAAGACAGCAGACATCCACCTCTGGCCTCCACACATGCACACACAAGGCTTTTGAGCAGTGAGCAGACAGCTCTGGTGAGTGGATACTTAAATGGTCTGAGATGGAGGTACTCTCAGAGAAGTGCAGAAGCTGAGGTCTGTCACCAGGAACTAGTTACTGTGACTCCAGTGTTGCTTTCTCTGACCACTGATAAATTATAACGTCATAATAAAGTTGTGATCATAAGCAGACCAACGGGAGAACTTTCTAAGTTCCATGAATCATCCCAGCATCTCCTAGCACCTGAGAGCAGCAGCATGGAAATTCCCAGCATACCTGGACAGACACAGAGTGGTCCAGGACTTTGCATGGGTATCAGAAGGGGACAGAAGCTTGTGGCAGAGCCCTTGACTTAGTGGATTAACTTGAAATGACAGCAGTTGACATTAATATTGATTTGTGAGAGAGTGCTGATGCTGGATGTGGTGGTGCATACCTTTAATCCCAGCACTGAGGCAGTGGCAGGTGGGTCTCTGTGAGTTTGAGGCCAGCCTGGTATACAGATGTATCCCCAGCAAGGACTACATAGTGAGATCCTATCTCAAAACAATAAAACAAGCCAGAGAGGCTAGGGAAGAACAATGTGAAAGCCTCCAAAAGAGACTAGTGATTGACCACAGCCAGCCACATCAGGTATTGCAGGGACCTAGAAGGGGCCACTGACTTTAGACCTGAAAGTCACAGTTCCTAGTTCTTGGTGACAGATTCCAGCTGCTGCTACTGCCACCACCATTAACTGCACACACATACACACACACCCCAGATATATGTTTTCACATGTGTGTGAATAAAGGCCAGTAGATAATCTTGGGTGTCATCCTCAAAAATATCATCTACCTTCTTTGAGACAGGCTTTCTCACTGGCCTGGAGCTCACCAATTAGGATAGACTGTTTGATCATTAAACCCCAAGGATCCTTGTGTTTCTGCCTAACCAGTGCCAGAGAGTAGGGGCCTACAAATGTGAATCACTAAGCTTGACCTGCATTTTAAAATTGTTTTACTTGTTATTAGTGAGAGTGCGTGTGTAGCATGTGTGTGTGATGTCTGTGGCTCATGGGGGCTGGGGGGCCATGTAGCCACAGAGCACATGTGGAGGTCAGAGAACAACTTTGTGGAGTCCATTTCTCTTTCCATCTGTGTAGTGTATTAGATACTGTTATGCCGCAATTAAACACCATGACCAAAAGAAAGAATTGAGTCTGGTTTATGGTTCCAGGGGTATAAGAGTCCACCTGTGAGAAAGCATGGCAGCCAAGTAGGAAGTGAGCTTATATACCCAAATACAAACACATCAGAGAGAGCAACTGAAAACAGATGAGGCTGCATAACCTCTAATCCTGCCCCTAGTGATATACTTCCTTCAGCAAGGCTATACAACTTAAACTTCCCCAAACAGTGCCACCAACTGGGGATCAAGTATTCAAATGCCTGAGCCTATAGAAACATTTATCATTCAAATCTCCACACTTGGGTTCCAGGAATTCAGGTAGCCAGGCTTGCATGGCAAGTACCTATAACCACCAAATCATGTTGCCAGTCCACATACAGAATTCTAAGGATTTATTTTTTGTTTTGTGTGTTTAAGTAGCCTACATGTATGTAAAAACACTACATGTGTGCAGTGCTCATGGAGGCCAGAAGAGGGTGTCAGATGCCCTTCAACTAGTATTACAGACTGGATTGAACCACTACATGGATGCTGAGAACTCAAGCCTGGTCCTAAGAATAGCAAGTACCCTTGAGCACTGAGCCATCTTTCTCGTTCGCACATGTGGTATTTTGACATGGGTTTTGGGGATGGTTAACTCGGGTCATTGTACTTGTAAAGCAAGCACTTTAGTCTAGCCATGTCCCAGCTAACCACTGTCCCTTCCTCTCTTTGCAGTGGGCAATGGCCTGGTGGCTGGCAGCTCTCAGTCATCCAGCCCTAGCTCCAGCTCCGACTCGGATGAGCCTTCTGAGGCCCAACCAGCTAAAACCTCAGCTGCTGCTGCAGTTACTCCCGCCAGCCCTGCAGGCAGCAGTGGGCTTATCACTCAGGAAGGCGTTCACATCCCCTTTGATGTTCACCATGTGGAGAGCCTGGCTGAGCAGGGCACCCCTCTGTGCCAGAACCCTGTGGGCAGTGGGCCTGAGGCCCTGGAGACAGTGGTGTGTGTGCCAGTACCTGTGCAAATGGGCGCTGGCCCTGGCACCCTCTTTGAGAACATGCCCCAGGAGGCCCTGGGTGAGGTAGTGGCCAGCTGCCCAGTGTCAGGCATGGTGCCTGGCTCCCAGGTGATCATCATTGCTGGTCCTGGCTATGATACCCTCACAGCCGAGGGCATCCACCTCAATGTGGCTGCTGGCGGTGGCACTCCCAGCAGTGGCCTGGGTGAGGAGGTATCTTGTGCCATGATGGAAAGTGTGGCAGCATATACACAGACGGAGCCCGAGGGCACCCAACACAGCACCATGGACACCACCTCCATAGCCAGCACTGAGACCAAGAAAGGTCTGGGGGGGCCACTGTGGCCTCTGGCAGGGATTGGGAGGGATGGCAGAGGGGAAGGAGTGGCCCTCAAAGTGAGCTCCTTGACAGCCTTATCCCCACAGACACCGCCCCGTGTCACCCCGTAGAGAAGGAGGACCTGTATATGCTTAAGGAGGAAAAAGAGGATTCGGTGGCCCCAGAGCTGACAGAGCTGACAGCCACCGTGCCAGAGAACACAGAGGCAGATGTTGATGGAGAGGAGCTGGACAGCAGTGACATGTCAGCCATCATCTATGAGATTCCCAAGGAGCCTGAGAAGTGGGTGCCAGGATGGATGGGTGGGACTAAGGGGAAGGAACAGGTGCAGGCTTATAGTCCACTGGGGACTGGCACCCTGATGCTACAGACTCCTTCCCCTCCAGGAGACGGCGGAGCAAGCGGTCACGGGTGATGGATGCTGATGGCCTGCTGGAGATGTTCCACTGTCCCTATGAGGGCTGCAGCCAGGTGTATGTGGCTCTCAGCAGCTTCCAGGTGAGGCCACCCCCAGGAAGACCTGTGCTAGGGTCAGCCAGCCTGAGCTAGGTTAGACCACCCCCCAGGAAGACCTGTGCTAGGGGCAGCCAGCCTGAGCCAGGTTAGACCACCCCCCAGGAAGACCTGTGCTAGGGGCAGCCAGCCTGAGCCATGTGGCTGCATGGAGGGCTCTACTGTCTGTCAGTGCTCAGGACCTTTGTCAGTGAGCCCATTTCATCCCAGTTGGCCTTGCTGGACATCTGGCTTTCTTGGCACACACACCCACCGTCCCCTGTGTAGACACCAGATATAGCTGCCTGGTCTCACCAGTACCCCAGACTACCCTCCTGGTCTTCCACAGGAAGGCCAGCCATGCATGGGAGCCCCAGATCCTTACACAGGTAGAACTCTTCCTGCGGTTTGCTTTTGTAGTGTGGACATACCCCAGGGGCAGAAGGCAGCACCAATAGACTGTTGAATTTGCTGAGCACATATTAAACATCCAGACTGTTCTCATGGTCTAAAGAATGAAATAACAAGAAACAAAGTGAACCAAGTCGCCAGGGCCAGTGTAGCACCTGTGAGGCATGAGCCCTGCCTCTGGAGCCTCAGTTTCCTCATGTGTGTCTTGGGCTAGCAGCAGGAGCCTACCAATGTTAACTGGAGCCCAGAGCTGGGATTGGTAAAGCTGCACTTTGACGCCGGTGCTCCTGTCCAAGCTGGACATTAGAATGCCTCTCTACTTTCCAGTCTAGGCCAACTATGGCTAATCTACTGTCCTGGCTACCTGCATGTCTTCCTACTTTAAGAGCCTCCAGGTGGGCCCTTGGCACCCACTCCTGCCCTTCTCACTCCTAGAACCATGTCAACCTGGTGCACCGAAAAGGCAAGACCAAAGTGTGCCCTCACCCTGGCTGTGGCAAGAAGTTTTATTTATCCAACCACCTGCGGCGCCACATGATCATCCACTCAGGTCAGGCCCTCCCAGCAGGCACCCATAGGCCAGCTGTAGTGCAGATGGTAAATCCCAGCGCTCAGGAGGCCTGGGCTGCATTGTGAAACCCCACATCCCTTTCTATACCTAGTACTGGTTTTCATGTTCAGTTGCCCCAAGTCCCAACACGCGTCACGTGCAAGCTCAGCTTAGCTTAGCAACTGACACTTGGTATCAGGAACTGCAGCCCTCTTACCTTCCTGCACTCCTGTGGAGAGCAGTTCTCAGGGTTGTGGGGTGGGGGGAGCTTGCTCCTTGCAGCCACTTCTACTGGGCAGTCCTGAGGCTGCTGCCTTTCCTAGGCGTCCGAGAATTCACTTGTGAGACCTGTGGCAAGTCTTTCAAGAGGAAGAACCACCTGGAGGTGCACCGGCGCACGCACACGGGAGAAACGCCCCTGCAGTGAGTGTCTGGGTGCTCCGGAGGGAGGGACTTGAGCGGGTTGCAGGAGAGTCTCAGCCGTCAGTGACCGCCTCTGGGCCGCCCTTTGGCCACCCAGGTGCGAGATTTGCGGCTACCAGTGTCGGCAGCGCGCCTCGCTCAACTGGCACATGAAGAAGCACACGGCAGAGGTGCAGTACAACTTCACGTGCGAGCGCTGTGGGAAGCGCTTCGAGAAGCTGGACAGCGTCAAGTTCCACACGCTCAAAAGCCACCCGGACCACAAGCCCACCTGACCTGCCCGCGCCCACGGACCTCAGCCTCTATTTATTTGTACTCTTGGACATCATGCCCAGGCCTGTCAGAGCCCAAGACAGCCACTGGAGCTGCCCCAACCGCAGGCCGGAAGGAGGCGTTCCCCACTCCCCATGGGCAGGTACCCACCTTGCCCTATCACATCCCACCCATGGAGCTGGCACCTGGGACTGCACTACTGAACTGTGTCAAGAGCACAGAATGAGATTAAAGGGAGAAGGAGATGCCCTCTTAGGCCTGAATAACTGGGGGGGCTGGGCACCCCTTTGTGAGCCATTAATCTGCTCCCATGCTGACCAAGGCTAGGGTGGGGGTGACTGCCCCTTGGATGGCACACAGAGACCTTTCCTGTTAGCTTCTGGTTCCACAGAGTGGGTGTGTGTAGGAGACCAGAATCCTGGTGCCCACACCTCCCATGTCTCAGAATAGCCAGCCATTCCTGACCCAGAGAACTGTGGGAGGAGCTACGCTGTTGAACATATATTTGGGGACACTGGAGACAAGCACTGGGCAGAGAATGGAGTGATTGGGGGGTGGGGCGCTTCCCTGAGGAGGTGGCTTTTGCTCTTGTGCCAGAGTGACAAAGAGAATCATCCCTGTATGGGAGGATGGCTAGGTGTGTTCCTGGAACAGGATCTGGCCCCATCCAGGGCAGGGAGATTCCTAGGGAGGGAAGGAGGCGCCACCAGCAGGTGGTACGAGAGCCATAACGACTCAGGGTGGTTGCTGCCACGTGACCCAAGGGAGCACAGCCGCGAGCTCTGGCACGTGCCCCTGGGAGCCCTGCGGCACCACGAGCAGATTGGTCCCGGTGGGGGTGGCAACAAGACTCAGTATTCGCTTGGGACTCGGGCTACATGAGCGTGGGGCAGAATTACGGGGCTGGTCTAAGCGCTCCAAGAGCCCCATCTCTTACTGGAGCAATAGAAGCAGACAGTTTCCATGGGAACCGCAGCGAGGCCTTTGCCCCAAGAAGTAGCCTGGCAACAGACACTGGCTCTCAGCTGAAGGGAACGCGGGAGTGGGGGTAGGGCCATCGTTTGGGGTGGGGGTCCTGCAGAAGCTGCCGAGTTGCTCCACAAACCCCCGAGGAGCCACTTGGGAACCTGCTCTGTAACCACCCCTTCTGTGTGGGCCACTCTGATTGGCCCGCCCTCTCCAGCACGGCAGCACCTTCTATGTGTGCTCTCTCATTGGCTCAATCTTCAGGGCGTCTTGCAATTGGGTCTCTTGAGAGCCATTCCTGATTGGTTAAATCAGGACGATTCGCACTCTTGACAAGCTGGATTCTGAAGGGGCGTACAAGAATAGGACCACAGAGATAGTTCATGGATAAAGGCGTCTGCCCCACAAGACAGGAGATCTGAGTTCGATTCCTTGGACCTACGTGGTGGAATAAGAAAATTGCCCTCTCTCTCTCTCTCTCTCTCTCTCTCTCTCTCTCTCTCACACACACACACACACACACACACACACACACACACCTCACAATATTAATTTTAAAGGGTGAGATTAAACTGGGGACCGTGACTCTCCAGTTAGAGGATCTGAGCCGCCAGCAGCTTTTCCACCTTGCCAGACCGCTGTCTGTGGTGCTGAATCCTTGCTCGAGCCTCGAGCGGGCTCCACCCAGGAAATACAGTAAACATTAATGGAGATGTTGCCTCTTTAATCTCCTAGTAGGAGGTGTGCCCACAGGACAACTAATTACACTCCCAGGAAGTCAGACAGACACCCGTTAGGCCTGCCAACTCTTGTCCAAGTTTAGGGAGTTTTTATTGATGGTCTCTCTGGCTGTATGATAATGGGAATCAATCACCTAGAACCCTTAGCACACACCTCTTCACCTGCTTCAGGGCAGCATGGAATCTCCCCGCCAGAAAGGGTGCCAGCATCCACATCATGAAGGCCTGGAGTACTTTGTGCACTCAAAACCCACAAGGTCTAGTTTTCTTCCACAGTCGATATAGTAAGAAGACCCCAGCTGCTTAATCCCTTCTACTTTACCTTTCATCCCTTTCTTCCTTTATTCTATCGCTGTTCTTGTTTGCTTTTTGTTCATTATGAGAGACGGTCTCTGTAGCTCAGGCTAGACTGGAATTCATTATGTAGCTGATGATGACCTTGAACTTAATACCCTTTGCCTCAGCATCTCAAGTGTTGAGAGTACAGGCTTTCAACGCCATGCCCAGTTTATGTAGTGTGAGGGATGAACCTTAGGCTTCATGAGTTCTCGTAACTGAACCATATCCCCAGCCTATTTTTTTTTTAATTATTACTCTGTGTGTGTGTGTGTGTGTGTGTGTGTGTGTGTGTGTGTGTTCATACCACGGGTGTGTGTGGAGTTGGTTCTCTCCTCCCACCTTTAAATGGGTTACAGGGATCAAACTCAGGTTTCTGTCCTGCATGGTGATAATGATTTTTAATTCCAGCGCTTGGGAGAAGCAGATGGATCTCTGAGTTCAAGGCCACCCTGTTCTCTATCAAGCAAGTTCCAGGACAGCCAGGACTAAACAGAGAAACCCTATCTTGAAAAGCAAAAGCAGGGGGCTGGAGAGATGGCTCAGTGGTTAAGAGCACCCTCTGCTCTTCCAGAGGACCCGGGTTCGATTCCCAGCACCCACATGGCAGCTAACAACTGTCTGTAGTTCCAGTTCCAGGCAAACACCAAGGCAAATAAATAAATAAATAAATGTGTTTAAAAAAAAAAAGAAAAGAAAAAGCCAAACGAACAAAAACCCCTCAGATGTCCAAACCTGCATGGCAAGAATCTTTCTTGCTGAGCTAGCTCTTCTTTTGTTTTGCTTTGTTTTTTGAGAACGGGTCTCATGTAGCCCAGGCTGGCCTTGAACCCCCGAGCCCCTGATTCTCCACTTCCCACAGCTGGTCTTACAATCCTGTGCAATGGTGCTCACCTTCTATTTTTTTCTTTCTGTTTTCTTGTCTTTTTTCCCTTCACTTTTAAAACAGACAAGACCTTCCTAAATAATACACAAAAGCCTGGAGCGTGATATGTAACCCATGCTGTCGTCCTCAAACTACCAACGATATTCCTGGCTCACCATACGTCGTATTGTTTCTAATATCGCCAGAGGTCATGTGGAGACAAATCTATTCACCTCGCGATCTAGCAGCACGAATCAGATCTGGGTCTTTGTCCCTTTGCTGTCTTCTGGTTGTGTTTGGGCCACGGAAAGATGTCATTACCGCTTCAGAATTAGGTTATCCGAATAGGGTAGCCAGAACGGTGTCAAGACAGGACTCATGGTCCACAGGCATAAGGAAGCCAAAATAGGAGGCCTCAGCATATTCATTCTCGGCATAGAGTCCAGCCAGCGCGCTCGCTTCCACCTGCCTGCCGCGCCGTCGGGAGCCGGGAGGAGGCGGGGACCCGCTGTCCCAGCCAATGAGCGACGCCGGCGCTGGCAGCTGCCGCTATAAAGGGCTGGGGGCGGCGGCGGTGCGACCCAGAGCGCGGAGCGCGCAGCGCGGGCAGGAGGGAGGGAGGGAGGGCGGGAGAGAGAAGAGAACCCAACACCCGGCACCCGGCACCCGGCACCCGGCACCGGACAGGCCGGACCGAGGGCCCACCGCAGAAGGCAGAGCTGCCGAAATCTCAGTTCCGAAGGGCGACCTCTCCGGGACCCGCGGGGCCGCGCAGGGCGGCCTCCACCGCGCGCCCGCTCCCTCCGTCCACCTGCCGCCCGGGACCCGGCCGTCGGCGCGCGCATCCCTAGGCTCGGGTCCGTTCCCCGCCCTCGAGGGCGCCGCCGCCTTCATCTCTGCCTCTGCAGCGTCCGCAGCCGCAGACGTCCGGGCGGGACCCCGGCGTGAGCACCGGGAGCCCCCCAGGAGTGCACGACCCCCGGAGCCGCCCTCGATACGGACCGCGCCCGCCGGGCACACAAGAATGGTCACTGTAGGTACTCCCTTGTCGCTGCGAGACGAACACGGGAGGGAGCGAGGGAGCGAGGGAGGGAGGGGCTGAGTCTGGCTCCACGGAGACGCGGTGGGGGGGTAGGACCAGGCCTAGCTAGGCCTGAGTGGGGGGGTAGGACCGCGCCTCGGGCCTGAAAGTGGGTAGAGCCGCATCCGGAGTTCTGGGGAGCAGAGCCTGGTCTGAGAGGACTGGGGAGTCGGGCAATGAGCGGGGTGCCCTCGGCTACGCCAGGGTCGGAATGGCCCCTCTCTGAAACGCTGTGGGGGAGGGGCCGCGGCGGCGGAGGATGTTTCCAGCATCCCAGGCCCAGACCCGCAGGCCGCCCAGAGGACGCGGGCCGCGATGGCCTTCTGTTGGTCCTGGCAGAGGGCACAGGGCATTCTCCGAGAGCTTTTTTGGGGGAAAGAGAGGCGGGGTGGCGTCCGATCACGCTACCCCGGGCCCCAGCCGCGCCCGAGAGGCGGGCATCTTCGTCCTCGAGCCCCGTCGACCTTGCGGCAAGCGGGGAGGGGAGAGGAGGGGGCGCCCCGAGGCCTCGTCGCCACCGCTATGGTCCCTTTGTCTCTCCACCCTTCTTCGCGGGCCGTAGCCTCGCGCGGGGCCTCGGGCTGCGGGGAGGGGGGTGGGGGGGCAGGAGGGGGGCTTCCCGTTCCCCAGCCGCTGCCTCCAGGTGAGGGGGTGAGGGGCTGCAGCAGCATCCCGTCGGGCCTGCTGCGCGCACTCTCCCCGGGCCAGGGCTCCGGGCCTCGGGGTGACCTTGAACGCGCCCGTAACTCTCGCCGCTCAACTCAGCCGGCTCGCGGTCGCTTTCAGCAGCCTCAGAGCTGGTCAGCTCCCGAACTCACGGCCCCGCCCGGCGTGCCACGCCCTGCCGTGCCACGCCCATCCAGGCCCCGCCCCGAGGCCCCCAGGACCTGGCCTAGAGTGAGCCCTCGGACCTCCGCCGGGCAACCCGGGCGTGTCCCGGGGCGGGGCTGGCCAGTGCTCACCGCACCCTGGCTCCACCCCCGCGCCTCCCTGAGCGACTAGCTCCCCGCGCTGCCGCGCGTCCTTTGTCTGGTCCCCGCGCCCAGCCTACCTTTTCTGCTCTTCCGAGATCTCTTCCTGTGTGTCTCTGCACACCAAGTGGTGTTCCCGGCCTCATTTTCGAGTCGTGGCTTGTACAGTGGGGCTCGGGAAGCTCAGTAGTCCATCCTGGGCCTGGGCCTCCTCTCTCTTGGACCCCGGGACTAGCCCACCTGGGTCTCAGAAAGGATCACCTCTTCCCAAGACCCGCGCATCCTGCTCTGTGACCTCAGGCTGATTCCTTAAAATCTCTGGGCCTCAAGATGCTCATTCAGGTCTGAGAACAGGAGTGTGGCTCCTGAAGAGTCTTAGAACCCCTATAACAATTTATAGCACCCCCTAGACTTTCCCTTCTCTGTTGTTCTGCTTTGAAAAGAATACGCAAAAGAGAAGAGGGTGTGGTCAGAGGTTACGACAGGGGCTGGAGCCCCTTGTAGGCCTGTAATTCCCCTGTATGGTGGGGGGATACTCAGGAAGGAGGAAGTGCGGGGTGAAAACAGTGAGGGCCTCTAGCTGAAGGAAACGGGTTCAGAAATCTGAGGCTCAGTCTGCACCACGTGGTGGCCCCGACTTGCCTTGCAGATAGCCACTCAATGCCCTATTGTCACCAGTATCCAGGCATCTGTCACTGTGGCTGGAGCCTGGAGGCCAAAGGGGTCTGAAGAGCAAGTGCTTTAGGTGTGTTTTTAGCAAATTCCTATCTCTGCTGTGTGTGATGGGGGGGGCAGTTGGAAAAAGGAGGGGAGGGAGCCAGGAGTGAGAAACAGACCCACAGGAGGAGAAAAGTCTAGCTCAGTCACTGGGCCAGTCTTCAGGGTCCTTCTGATGCTAAGATGCTACCAACCGAGTCTGCACAGTTACCACAGGAGAGGCCGGGTGTGGCTTCTGCCAATCCGATCCCCATTATCGGCTTAGGCAGCTCAGTAGGTTCAGCTGTGAAAGGAACACCAGGCCCTGTTCAGCTAAGCTCAGGCGGAGAGGATAGAGAAGTGTGAGCTAAGCCAGCTGGAGCAAACCCTAAAGAACCAGCACACCCTGCTACCCCTAATGTGATGTGATGGGAGGGCAGATCCCAGACTCAGGGTCAGTCAGTCAGGGGTCAATCGCTGACTTAAACTGGGCATGGAGCTGGCAATACGGCTCAGCAGGTGCTTGTCACCATTTGTGCCAACCTGAGTTCAGTCAGTCCCAGGGAACCAAAAGTTGTCCTCCGACCTCCACACAGGTACAGTGGCGCACACGCATGCACACACACACACACACACACACACACACACACACACACACACAATCTCCACTTTTCTGTATAGTGCTGGAAGTCTGAAACCATGCAGCTGTGCATGGTGGCACAGACCTTTTAATCCCAACACTTGGGAGGCCAAGGCAAGTGGATCTCTGTGAGTTCCAGGACAGACAGTGAAGCTACATAATGAGATCTTGCCTTAAAGCAAACAAAACAAAAATCTGGACTCCACATGCTCAGTCCCTGACACACAGTGGGACTCCAAGAACTAGGATGTGAGTGTTTAACATGTGCAGTGTCTTATGTTCCAAAGTAATACTTGGGGCAAAGTAAACAGCAGACATTCAGCATTGATTTGCTGTTTTGGATGTTTGCTTGTCTTTTTATTAAGTTTTGTTTTTAAGACAGGTTTGATTCTCCATCAAGTTTCAAGGCCCTGAGAGTTGCAGCCGTGGGCTACCTTGCCAGTCTCAGTTTGCTATTTTGTTTCATTTGTGGCCTTTGTTTTTGTAGTGCTAGGGCCAGAACCCAGAGCCTTGTACATAGAGTTATGGACATAGTGCCATAAGGTTATGCCACTTTGGTTGTTAGTATTATTGTCTTTTTCATTCTTTGATCCTAGATTTGGTCTTTAAGTTTGTTTATTGTGTGTGTGGAGGGAGGCCTTTCCTGCCACCATGTGGACCCAGGGATGTGGTAGCAGGTATCTCCATTTGATGAGCCCTGGGTTTGAGTTTCTGTTTTGTCATTCCACCCAGTGCAATCCCTGTTTCACTGAGGCTCAGCTTTCTCATATGTTTAATGGAGAAATGACCTTCATAATATTAGAAGAATTTCTGAAAGTTTCTCATTAAAAAGCTGGGATGGGGCTCGGAGGCATTCTCTAGAATGAATGAGGTCTGAGATCAGTTCCAGTACTAAAAACAACAGAATAGGATACCGGGGGCTGGAGAGATGGCTCAGCGATTAAGAGCACTGTCTGCTCTTCCAGAGGACCTGGGTTCGATTCCCAGCACCCATATGGCAGCTCACAACTGTCTGTAGTTCCAGTTCCAGGCAAACACCAAGGCAAATAATTAAATAAATAAATAAAAGTGTTTTTTTTTTTTTTTTAAAAAAAAAAAAAAGAATAGGATACCAGGGTCTCAAAACAGAAGCTATACTACCAATATAGTATTAATATTAGGGAACCTGAATCAAGCATGGCTGTGCATGCCTTTAATCCTGGAACTCAGGAGGCAGAGGTAGGGTCATCTCTGAGCCCAAGGCCAGTCTGGTCTACATAGTGAGTTCCAGGACTGCCAGGGCTACATAGAAAAAGAAAAGAAAGAAAAAGGAAAGGAAGGAAGGAAGGAAGGAAGATTAGGGAATCTGAATGTAGACCTTTGCTGTATTCACTGTCTGACAGCTGTGCCCCTGACAGACATTACTAGTAAGCCCAAGATTTAATCAATGCAGGGCATGTTCCTTTAAGGACTGGATGTGGCTTTGGAAGACTGAGCAAATGGTTGTAGGCAGCCACACTCAGCTGACAAACACCCTTTCTCCCTCACCCTACTGCACTCCAGATGCCCAGGGCCTTGCGCATGTGAGGCAAGCATCCTCCCACTGAACTACACCCAGCCTGTCTTTTAGACGTCTGAAAGGCAGCTGGCCTTGATGGTGCACAGCTGCCTCCATATCTACAGGGGAGGGGACCAAAGACCTTTTAAGCCAATAATTTAGGGGCCACCCCAAGGGCTGGGTATTGGCTCAGCTGGGAGAATGCTTCTTGGCATGAAACAAAGCCTGGAATGGATTCCCAGCCCACTCAAACTGGACATGCTAATACATGCCTGTAAATCCAACTTGTGAAGGATGGAGGCTCAGAAGTTCAAGGTCAGGGGCCAGGAGAAAGTTCAACAAGTAAAGGCACCTTGGCATTGAGCCCAACACCAATGAGTTCAATGCCTGGGACCCCACCGCAAAAGGAGAGCACCAGTTCTCTGTAGTGTGGAGTCAGTACTCACTGAGGTAGGATGGTTGTACATAACACTGCTGAGGCAGGGGCATGGACCTCACAAACCTACTTCTCACAACTAAGCCCATAGCAGACTTTGCTAACTGATCTCAGAATGCTTTCTAGCTGCCTGACATGGGCCTTTAGATTCTTCCTCAGGCTGCTGTACCTGCAATCTGAGATTCAGCAGGGTAGACTAGAGTCCCAGAAACTTTTGGCATGTCTGAGAATGCACAGCTGGGCAGTGTGAGCTGGCACCTGTCATGCATGGTTGGCAAAGATCAGTAACTCCCTCACCCACCACTTTAAAAAAATTAACTTTCTTAGTGTGTGTGTGTGAACATAATGGGCATGCCTGTGCTGTGGCAAATGTTTATGAAGGTCAGAGAACAGCTTTGTGGGGTCTGTTCTTTCCTCTCACCTTTACATGAACCCCTGGATTAAACTCTGGTCTCAAGACCTTGACACCTCCATCAAACATTTGTTTTTTAAGATTTATTATAGTGTGTGTGTGTGTGTGTGTGTGTGTGTGGACTCTGTGCATGTTTGTGTACACACCTGGTGCCTGGTGGGGGTCTAGGGCCCAGAAGAAGGCAGTGAGCCACACTGGAACTCCAGATTCAGCTGTGAGTCTGTATCTGTACACAGTGTGTGTCCTGCAGGGCCACACTAACTGCTGAGCTGCCTCTCCGGCCGCCATTTTTATGCTGCATGATATGGGCTTTATTTTTGGAGACAAAATTTCACTTCGTAGTATTGGCTGACCTGGAATTTGGCATGTAGATCAGGCTGGCCTCAAGCTCAGAGACTTACCTGTTTCTGCCTGCCTAGTTTTTGAGATAAAGGTGTATGCCACCATGCCCAACATAATTTTTTGGGGGGTGGGGGGAGTAGCACTTTGCTATGTCAACCATACGGGCTTTTAGTCACTATGTAGCCCAGGCTGACCTCAAACTTTTCATGCTTCTGCCTCAGCCTCTCATATGCTAGGATTACTTCATGGGCCACTATGCATAGCTCAGATAAATTAATTTCATTTCTATTTTTATTTATTTGCTGTGAGGGAAATTGAAGGGGTGTTGGCATGCACTCCCGTGTGCCTGCCACAGTAAATATGTGGAGGTCAGAGGAGATCTTCAAACAGTTGATTCTTCCTCTGTGTGAGTCCCAGGAAAGGAACCCAGGTTTTTAGGCTTCCTAGAAGGGGCCCTTATTTCAAAATAAAAAGGAATCCTCAGTTTCCTCTCTAACTGACCACACTGAGTATGAGCCTAGCACAGATGCCACCAGGGGGCTGGGTCACTGTGCTGACTTGCATGTCCATCCAAGAACAGGCCGAGTGCTGCTGTCATTTCATAGAGCCCTTGGGAACTGTGACTCTAACAGGTCACATTGGTCCAGTTTTTTTTTTTTTTTTTTTTTTTTTTTTTTTTTTTTTTTTTTTTTTTTTTTTTTTTTTTTTTTTTTTTTTTTTTTTTTTTAGACAGGATCTCACTACATAGCCTTGGCTGGCCTAGCACTTGCTCTGTCCTCAAACTCGCCGAGATCCTCCTGCTTCTGCCTCCAAGTACTGAGATTATGAGATTAAAGGCACATGCCATCATGCCCATCTTATTTTATTTTGAGACAGGCTCTCTTTTAGTCCAGGCTGGCCTTGAATTGGTTCGTGTTGCCGAGGACGAGCTTGAACTTCTGATCCTCCTGTCTCCATCTCCCTGTGCTTTGATAACAGGCAAGTGCCACCACCCTTCACTGTCTCTGGTCTCCAGTGACGATGCACAGCTCACTCTAGCCCAGGCTGGCCCGGAGCTATAGTGGTGAGCCTCCTGCCTGGCTTTCTCAGTACAAGGCTACAGGAATTACAGGCATATGCCAACATGCCAGGATATTATTATAAAATCCTCCTCCATTTATCTCCAGACCTGGATACTGAGCCCACTGCCTCCCATGCTGGGCAAGCACTGGACCCTGCACGATGTCCCAGCCAAGCTTTGGTGATTTTTAAACACACACATTGTCTCTCTCTTGCTGCAAGGCAAAACAGAGCCTTGAGAATATAAGGGACATATTCAAAGGCATCAACTGAGTATCAAAGCCCATAAACCTTAGTAACTGTCATCTCTCATAGAGAATGCTCATGTGTTCTTCAGTGGAGAGAGGCCTGCATTTGAAGCCCAGTGCCAGCACTGATGTGCTGTGTGACTCAGCGCAATCCCTAGGTCTCTGAGTCTTAAACTTCTCACATATCCCAACAGAATTAACTCCTGTCTTCTAAGTCTGCCAATTTATAGCCAGTGGGATGGCCACAAGGAGCTGCAAAGTTGGCCCGACATAAAATCATAACTCTGCTTAAGAAAGGACGTTTTGCCTGACATACTGGCACACACCATTAATCCCAGAACTGAGGAGGCAGAGGCATGTGGATCTGTCTCTGAGTTCAAGGACACTCTGAGCTACGTTTTGAGATCTTGCCCAAATAAACATGGGATTTTGGGGAGCACATTTTGTTAATGATTACATAGTTCTCCAGTGTGACCTTTGTAGACAGCAACATTGTGTCAAAAGCTTGGATACAATGGTTAAGTATCAAGCTGAACTATACTCTTGAGCCTAAGTGTAAGAATTACTGAGTAGATGGGGAGCTAAGGGTATAACACTTGCCTAGCAGAGTAAGGCTCTGGATTCAATTCCCAAATCCTAGTGAACAGAAAAAAAAAATCAGCAAACTAAATTAAGCAATGCAAACAAATGCAGTTAAAATCTGCATGACCAGGCTGCTGAGATGGCTCAGCAGGTGTGTGCAGCCAAGCTTCACAACACAAGTTCAATCCCTGGTATGACACGGTGGAAGGAGCTAACTAACTCCAACAAGTTGTCCTCAGACCATCACATAAGTTATGGTGTGTGTGCACCCACACATATATACAAATAAGTAGACAATGAATGTAATGTAGTTTTAAAAAATGTTTGAGATAGGGTCTTAGTATTTAATCCTTAGTATTCAAATCCTTAGTATTTGAAACTCCCTTTGTAGACCAGGCTGGCCCAGAATTCACAGAGATCCATCTGCCTCCTGAATTCTGGGACTAAACATTTGCACCACCATACTCAGTCCAAAATTTAATAAAATACATGTTTAAAAGTGTGCATAGCCAGGGTCTAGAGAAATGGCCCAGTGGTTAAGAGTCCTCAATGCTCTTCTAGAAGATCCTGGTTCTATTCCCAGCACCCAGATGATAGCCCACAACTGTCTGTAACTCCAGTTCCAGTAGACCCAACAGACATACATGAAGGCAAAACACTAATGACCATAAAATACAAATAAATAAATCTCTTTTTTTAAGTGTGCAAAGCCAGGTTTGTTTACCTAGGATGCTTGGTCTGATACTGGAAAATCAATTAACATAATCTGTAGCAATAAAATAAATACCACTCATTATGGTGGTCACAGTGGTCCAGATTTAGAATCATGAAGGTCACAAGTTTATCGTTATCCCTACACTCAGGGGATGGGGAGGCTCAGCATCAGGAGTTCAAGGTCATCCACAGCTGTTGACTGAGCTCCAGGCCAGTCGGAGCTACTTGAAGCCCTGACTCAAGTACAGAAAAAGATCCAGGTCCATGTGGTGGCAAACACCTTTCTTTCTTTGTTGGGTGTTTTGAGTCAGGGTTTTTCTGTGTAGCTCTGGCTGTCCTGGAACTCTCTGTAAATCAGGCTGGCCAAGAACTCAGGGATCTGTCTGCCTTTGCTTCTCATAAGCTGTGGTTAAAGGCTCACCACACCCAGATTGCTTCAAACCTTTAATCCCACTGCTTGTGGAGGCAGAAGAAGATGGAATCCTGTGAGTTTGGGGCCAGCCTGGTCTACATAGAGTTCCAAGATGATCACTGATCAGGGATATACAGTGAGATCCTGTCTGGGAAACAGAGAGACAGAGACAAACAGATACACAGAGAGAGATAAAGATAGACTGGGGATGAGGTGAGGTGCCTGAGAGATGGCTCAGAAGTTAAAAATCACTTACTGTTCTTACAGAGGACCAAGAGTTCCCAGCACCCACGTCTCACACCTTGCTTCTAACTCCAGCTCCTGGAAATCCAATGCCTCTGACCTCTGCTGGCATCTGCACTCACATACCCACACAGACATATAATTTAAAAGAATAAAAATAAATCTAAACAGTTCCATGCCATCTAGGACTATATAGCAAAACACTGTCTCAAAAAAGCCACCTTCTCCCCAGATTCAGAAAACATGTCAATAAAATTCAACATTTTCTTTAAAGACTTTGTGGAACATAGTTATGATGCAGCTACTACTTGGGAATGCTGAGGTTTGTAAGTTTGAAGACAACCTAGACAGTTTAGAAAGACCCCTCAAAATCTAGGGGGGAGTTTGGGGGCACAGTTCAGTTGGTAGAGTACTTGCTTAGTCCAGAATGCACCAAATTATGTCCATAGTATCAAACATGAACCCAGTGTGGCAAAGTCTGCCCCAGCCCCAGCACTCAGAGCTTCACTGGTTCAAGGCCATCCTTGGCTACTTAGGCTATATGAGATTGTGGCTCAAAAGAAATGTAAAACAGCTAGAGAAGTAACACAGTGTGGTGTACTTGTCGGGCACGTATGAGAACTCAGGTTCAATCTCTGCTGAAAGAATAAATCTAGATCAAAATAAAATACTGCTTTTTTTTTTTTTTTTTTTTTTTTTTTTTTTTTTTTTTTTTTTTTTTTTTTTTTTTTTTTTTTGAACTGTTGGAGATCAAACTGAAAGCCTTGCTCACATTAGATAAGCACTCTACTCCTGAGTTACAGCTCCAGCTCCCAAAGAAAATATTCTGGGTTTTTTTGTTTGTTTGTTTAAAGCTTACTATTGTGTGTGGGAGGGTGTCATAGGGCATCTGCTAGGACTTGATCATCTCCTTCCAGTGTGGATCTGGGGCTCAGACTCAGGCTGTCAGGTTTTCTAGACACGTGCCCTTACCATTGAGCCATCTTTTTGGTCCATTTTCTTTTTCATCTTCTTTCTTTCTTTCTTTTAAAGGTGGGATCTCATGCTGTCCAGATTGGCCTTGAACTCTCTTTTAGGGGAGAATTATGCTGAACCTCTGCCTCTGTCCCTTAAGTGCTTTAGGGTGTATATGTCTGAGCCACCAAACCCATCTCCAACTTCCATACAAAATAATCTTAAATGGGTAAAGCTTATGTAGGAAAACATCTCTCAATTGTATTTTTAAATTGTTTTGTTGTGTGTGCCATTGTGCACATGGGGAGGAGTCAAGAAGGCAAACTAGGAATGGATTCTCTCTTTACCGTGTGAGTCCTGGGGGATGGAAGGCAGGCTGGCAGGCTTGGTGCCAAGCGCCTCTGTCTCATCTTGCCAGCCCTAGGGGAAGAATATCTGTAGCTAAGATAATTAGGGAGCTGTGAAATGTTTGAGGCATGAATTATTTGTCTGTTTGTTTGTGACTTTTAAAAAACATATCTGTATTCTGTACTCATGTTACCCTAACCCTAACCCTAACCCTAACCCCTCCCCCTATATGAGTTTATATGCACCCTGGTGTACAGGAGACCTTAGAAACCAAAAGAGAGTGTCAGATCCCCAGAAACTGGAGTTGCAAGTGGTTATGAGCTGTCTTGTGGGTTCTGGGAATTGAACCTGGGTCTTTGCAGAGTAGCTATTGCTCCTAGCCACCAAGTCATCTCTCCAGATCCCTGTTTTTGGTTTTTGATACGGGGTCCTGCCCAGCTTTCCCTGTTTTTACGTTAGGAGCCAAAGCCCTGGCATTGGAAATGACACTGAATTCACCGAGATCCACCTGCCTCTGCCTTCCAGCGCTGAGATTAAATGTGTGCACGACCACACCCTGCATTTCTTTGACACCAGGAATAAGGACTCTTGCAAGGACTCTCACCCAGTCTCTACACAAAAGGTGACAGATCTAATCTGGAAATTAAGGAATACAAATGTCATTCTTTACAGATGTTTCATGTGTTATAAAAAAAAAAGAAGAAGAAGAAAGAAAGAAATTTAAACCAAATACCTCACAGAGAAATTATGGGAGTAAATAGCTAGTATGAAAATTATGCAGGAAGGAAAAAAATATGAACACCTTTGAGACGGGCGTTGCTTTTGCACTGTGAGAGAAGGGCTTGCTTGCTTGTTAGCTACTAAAATTGTCACATTTCCAGGTTTTTGTTTTTGTTTGGTTTTGGCTTCTTTTCTTCTCTGTCTTTGAACCAGGATCTCACTGTGTAGCTCTGACTAACCTAGAAGTTGACATATAGACCAGGCTAGCCTCCCAAGTTCTAGATTAAAAGTGTACACCACTGCAAAGGCTTCAACTACTTTTCTTTTGGGGAAGAAAAGTGTTTCTTTTTTATTCTGAAAATTCCCAGACTGATTTTAGGTATTTGCATGTTTATATGAAGTAACCAATTATTTTCTCTTGCTGTAACAAATTACTGGAAGCTGAATGTTTATAAAGAAAAGAGTGGGGCCAGAGAGATGACTCAGTAGTTAAGAGCACTAGCTGCTCTTCCAGAGGACCTGTGTTCAATTCCCAGCACCCACATGGCAGCTCACAGCTGTCTGTAACTCCAGTTTCAGAGGATCCTCACACAGATATACATACAGACAAACACCAATGCACATAAAATAAAAAAATAAAATAAAATAAAAAGGAAAGAGGGCCCAGTAAGCTAGTTCTGCAAGTAAAGGAGCCCCGTGGCAAGCCTGATCAGAGACGGGTTTGATCCCTGGCTCCCATGTGCTGAAGAAGAGAACGGGCTCTCCCAAGTTGTCCTCTGATCCCCAGGGGCAAGCCATGGCACACACAAAAACTAAAGACTCAAGATTTAGAGAGAAAGGAAGTGTTTTGGGGGTGTTCTTGGTTTTGTTAGGGCCTCACTGCACAGCACAGCCTAGGCTAACCACAAAGCTGCTACAATCCTCCTGCCTCAGCCTCCCCAGCACTAGGATTACAGGCATGATCTACCATGTCAGGCTACAAAAGAGATTTTCTTAGCTTTGCTTTGGAGATTGAAAGTCCCAGAGCAGGTGGTCCCATCTGTTCACCCTCTGGGAGGCCCTTTTGTTGGGTCACAGTGTGGCAAAGAAGTGGAAACGGAGGATGCCACTGTGCCATCCCTGGTGGCACATGCTGACTCCCTTCTGAAGGGAGACAAAGAAACAGAAGAAGCTGCTGTGTTCAAAAGCCAGGCACGTGGGATGGTCTTTCAGCATGAAGACCTAAAGGGGCTGGGGTGGCTCAGTAGGACACCTTGCCTCGCCTAGGCCTGGGTTCCACCCAGGCACTCTTCCCTTCTCTATCTCTCTGGCTCTCTGGGTCTCTTTTTAAGATTTATTTTATTTATGTCTATGTGTATGTATATGTGAGTACAGAGCCTCTGGAAGCCAGAAGAGGGTGTCATGTCCTCTGGCAGCAGGAGTCACAGGTGCCTGTCAGTCACCTGAGAGACTGGTCCTCGGCAAGAAATCAAACTCTTCACTGCTGAGCATCACCTTCCAGTCCCAAACAATCCACTCTTGAGAGAACCGGCCAGAGTCCCTGGATAACATCAATTCCTTCCAAGGGAACTGCTCCCTGCCTATGACCTAATTACCTAAGGCTTCCCACTGCAGCCATGCCAGGCCCCAGACTCCAGCACACACATATCTGTAGGCATGCTCCAGCCTATCCAAAACATATTTACCATGTTTGGTTTTGGATCTCGGACTGGACTCAGGTTCTCACCAATCTTAGGCAAGTACTCCACCAGTGAGTCACATCCCAAGACCTTATAATGTATTTTGATTTGATTTTAAGACAGGGTCTGGGTTGTGGTGGCACCCCTTGTAATCCTAGCACCTGGGAGGCAGAGGCAGGAAAATCAGAAGTTCAAAGTTGACCTTGGCTACATAGTAAGTTTTGAGACCAGCCTGGGTTCCAAAAAAAAGGTCAAGTTGAGTCTTCAGTGTTGGTATTATACACAGGTAAGATGCTTAGCCTTATAAAACATTTATATTTAGCCACATAAAGCATTTATTTTATTTTATTTATTTTGGGTTTTCTTTTTTTAAATATTTATTTTTATTTTATGTGAATTGGTGTCTTGCCTGCATGTATAACTGTGTAAGGGTGTCAGATCATGGAATTACAGACAATTGTTAGCTGCCATGTGAATGCTGGAATCAAATATCAAACTCAGGTCCTCTGGAAGAACAGTCAGTGCTCTTAACCTCTGAGCTATCTCTCTAGCCCCTATTTTGGGTTTTCAAGACAGGGTTTCTTTGTGTAGCCATGGCTGTCCTAGAGCTAGCTTTATAGACCAGATTGGTCTCAAACTCACAGAGATCTGCCTGCCTCTGCCTCCTGAGTGCTGAGATTAAAGGCATGTGCCATCACCATTGGGCTTATTTTCTTAAATTAATTTAATAATGTATTTTATTTTAAAATCTTGTTTTGTGTACATCTGTAGTGCACACATGTCATGGTCCTCCTGTGGAATCAGAGGACAACTTCATGCAGTGTGTTCTCTTCTTTGGCCTTTGTTGGGTTCTGGAGACAGCTGAGTTTAGGCTTGTGTGACAACCGTTACCTGTGCTGTTGTCTCCCTGGCCCCACGGTGCACACACCTGTCACCCTAGCACTTGGGAAGTAGAGGCAGATGGATCCCTGTGAGCTCAAGACCAGTGATCTATGTCGTAAACCCATGTCTCAACAAAGAAAGAGTTCATACCGAGACTGAGCTGCATAGTGAGTTCAGGGTCAGCCTGGGCTACATCACCAGAAAATCTCCAGATCAAAGAGACCAACAAACAGTTAATCCTAGCTCCCAGGAGGCAGAGGCTGGGGGATCTGTGTGAGATCGGGGACAGCCAGGGCTACACAGAGAAACCCTGTCCCCCCCAAAAAAAGCCTAACAAACAAACCCCAACCGTTATCCCCTCCTGCGACTAAGTCCATGTTAGACTAACTCATCCCAAACCCCATAGTCCAGTAATGGGGACTGGGCGTGAGCGGGTATGACCTGTTTTTTCCAGCAGATACTGGGGGCCATGGAGTCTCAGGTTGGGGGGGGGCCGGCCGGCCCGGCCCTGCCCAACGGGCCACTCCTTGGGACCAATGGAGCCACTGATGACAGCAAGACCAACCTCATCGTCAACTACCTACCCCAGAACATGACACAGGATGAGTTCAAGAGTCTCTTCGGCAGCATTGGGGACATCGAATCCTGCAAGTTGGTTCGGGATAAGATCACAGGTGTGGCTCTTTCCCTGTGTGGCCTGTAGTGACAAGTAGAACAGATGTACCCTTGGAAAAACAAGTGTGGCTTGGGTGGGGTACCTCAGGATGGGTGGAGCCAAGTGGCTCTCTGGGGAACACGCTGTCATGGGGAGGATAAGTCAGAGTGGGAAGCTGGAGCAAGGTGTGTTGACACTGGGCAGACTAGGGAAGTCACTCTTCTGGTCCTCCCACAGGACAGAGCCTGGGCTATGGGTTTGTCAACTATTCTGACCCCAACGATGCAGACAAAGCCATCAACACCCTCAATGGCCTCAAACTGCAGACAAAGACCATCAAGGTGAGTGTCTCCACCCTGTGTGACCCCTGCCCCTCACTGCTGGCTCCACTCCCTGCCTGAAGCTTTATTCTCTCTCTTCCTTACTGGTCACCTGGCTTTATGTCTCTGAGCCTGTTCCCTCACCCAGCAGTGGGAGAGATGACTGTATTTTTATTTTACTATTCTGTATGTGTGGGAACATGGGTGTATGTGTGGAGACTAGAGCAAATGTGTGGGAATCGGTTTTTTCCTTCCACCATGTGGGCCCCAGGGATCAAAATCAGACGGTCAGCCTTGGCACCAACTGCCTTTACCAGCTGAGCCATCCCTCTGGCTGCAGACATACTACCAACAATAAGTCCCATGTTCTTTGAAAGAGTTAGGAATCTGCCAGGCCCAGGAGTTAGGACAGAGTGACCAGGACCCCATGACAGACCCTCTCCCTGTCTTTGTCCTGGAAAACAGGGTGGGGCCCATCTGCCATCTGGAATCTAATTAGGGGCTGGGGAGGGGGGCGGGATGCAGCAGCCCCTCCCCCACTTTTGTGCATTGCCCCTCCCCCACGGCCTCCCTTCTCCGCAGCTGCAGCTGGGACCATGTGAGCCCAAGTTCCCTTGGGAAGAATCACCATGGAAACCCCCCTCTCTGAGTTGGCCTGGGGGTGTTTGGGCTCCTCCTTTCAAATCTGCTCCAGGACCCCTGGGGAGGCCAGGCTGAGGGTGTCCATCTGGCCCCCAGTTTATCAAGGGAACAGAAGTATAGGAATCCTTTCCTCTCCCCAGTTTGGGGAAAGGAGAAAATGGTATCACTGTCTATGGTCAACTTACTCCGGAAGCCCCAGGATCATGAGGGTAGACCCCAGTAACTGTGAGTAAATCTGCAGGTGTGTGCAAGGCAGTGGATGGTGAGTCTGTGGTTATGGGACAGTGTCTACGCAGGTGACTGTTGTGAGATGGGTCTGGATAATTAAGGTTTGAGGTGTGGGGCTGGCAGTGTGGCTCAATGGTAGAGTGCTTACCCAGCCCTCTATAGAGGGCTTAGTTCCATCTATAGCACAGATAGAAACAAATGAATGATTGGGGGTAGAGCCTGGAAAGACAGCTCAGTTGTCTGTACTGCTTTGAAAACCTGAGTTTGATCCCCAGAACCCTAATAAACAAGTCAGATGTGTAAAGCCAGGCACAGTGGCACATAGCTTTGATCTCAGAAGCAGGTGGATCTTTGTGAGATGGGGCCAGCCTGGAATATAGTATACTTCAGATCAACCAGAGCTACATCATGAGACCCTGTTTAAAAAAAAGGGGGGGTGCTGGAGAGATGGCTCAGCGGTTAAGAGCACCCTCTGCTCTTCCAGAGGACCCAGGTTCAATTCCCAGCACCCACATGGCAGCTAACAACTGTCTGTAGTTCCAGTTCCAGGCAAACACCAAGGCAAATAAATAAATAAATAAAATAAAGTTTAAAAAAAAAAAAAAAAAAAAAAAAGGCAGGCTTGGTGGCCTTTGCCTATAACCCCAGTACTGGGAGGTGAGACAGGTAGATCCCTGGTACACTGTCTCAAAAGTGGACAGCTCCTAATGACTCTTAAGGTTGACCCCTGGCCTACACAAGCCCACATACTCACACATAAGATTTAAGGACTAGGGCTCAGTTTCTGCAAGTATCACTCACTCAGCATGCATGAAGCCTGGGTGGGCTCTCCAATACCACATACACTGGGCCTGGAATCACAAGCCTGTGATCCCAGCATTCTAGACTTGCAGCAGGAACATCAGAAGTTCAAGATCATCATTGGACTTCACAGAAAGCCTGGGCTACATGAGACCATATCAAAAAACAAACAGCTACAATAAATGGAATAACTGTGAGTGTAGAACCTGGTGTTAATGTGACACATGCTTTGTGACACTGCAGTTTCTATTGTGGCTTCCACGGTGCACTAGGGGATGTGTCTGTCGCAATAAGATATTTATGTGGCTTGGCATGGTTTGGGGCGTGTGTGTGTGTGTGTGTGTGTGTGTGTGTGTGTCCGTCCTGCACTGGGTTTCTGGGCTGTGCTGTGGGGTTGGTGCATGGTCAACATCGAATGATTTTCTTACTGTAGCTCTGGAGAACCCAGTATTATGAGCATGGTGGTGACTCTGTAAGACACTCCCTAGACGGACTGTCATCAGAGCTGTGCAGTGGGTGGGTTTGTGTCCTGTGACGATGTTGCTCAGACCTGAATGTTGCCCCGGCAGATTTGGGCCAAAGTGGTTCCAACTACTTGGATACAGGTCCCATCCTGGTGTGGGGTACATGAAAATCGCCAAAGCCCGCCCCAGTATGGGTGACAACTCACAACACTGGAATCCAGAACACACACAGCGGGCAGGCAGCTACTCAGGTTAGAGACTGTCCTTTGTAGGTGCCTCAGTTTGTCTAAACCTCTTCCAGGCAACTCAGCTGGTTTCTACTTCTCCCAGGCAACTGGTCTGACCTCAGACTCTCCTTTGCAACTGGGTTCCACAAGCCTCAGAGGAGCTCTCAGCTTCTATCTCTTGGAAGGGAGGGGCCTAGTGAATCTGGTCAGTTTCAGGGCCTTCCTGAAGCTAGTTTGAGATATTTACTTTTCTGCTCAAAGAGCTCCCTTTCAGGACGGAATATTTCAGTCTTGGAGAAAACTGGTACACAGTACCCCATCATTTCCTCCCGCTCTGAAATTCCTTCTGTCCCCTTCTGAGGTCCTCTCTGAGCCTTGGTGGGACTGACCGTAGGCGGCCACCTGTTGCTGAGAAATAGGCCACCTTGTCACAGTAACTGTCACCTGTTCTCAGGAGCTGCGCCAGTCCTTACAGGTTGAGTGTGACAGCACCAGTGATCTATGTGTGTAAACAGGCATGTTTAGAAGGTGTGTGACAGGCACATCACACCCATCTAGGAAAACCAGACAAGTCGCTTCCCCACTGGAACCTGAGACCTCCCCAGTCACAGGTTTTTGTCTGGTTTACAGTACGAGATGTGAACTCCCCCTTATGGGACAGCCCTTAAATCCAATCAGGAGGCTGTTGGTCTCACCCACAATGGCTGAGCAACCATTGTACAATCAGGCACGTCCTGAGTGGCATGTCAGTATTTCAGCACACAGAGTCCACAGCCACAAAGAAATGCACCAGCAGCCTGCATATGGCCCAGTCTGACACTCTGTAAGCAAAGAGGCAGGATGGCCATTTCCAGTTCAGTCCCAGCCTAGTGTCTTCATGTCCCATGTCCACATGCACATGCGGTTCCCAACAATAGGGTCTTGCCATCTAGTTCTGGCATACAACCAACAGTGGTAGCAGTAGCCCTAACAGTGTGTAGGGCTTTATAGCCAACAACTCACAGGGAGAGGGCCCAGCCCTGGCACTGAGGTTTCCAGTCAGTACCCTTGTAGCCTCAGGGAGTGTCTTTCAGGGTTTTTGTCTTTCAGTTAACCCAGCCTCATTGGGCTGTATGGTAAGCAACCATGCCATTGCATCTGGTTGTCATCTCTCCAATGCCTTTCTAAATCTGCAAAACCCTCAGAGATTAGCTCTCTGTCACCTGTATAACAAAGCGTTTTCCGGGCCGGAGAGATGGCTCAGCAGTTAAGAGCACTGTCTGCTCTTCCAGAGGACCGGGGTTCGATTCCCAGCACCCATATGGCAGCTAACAACTGTCTGTAGTTCCAGTTCCAGGCAAACACCAAGGCAAATAAATAAATAAAGTTTTTTGTTTTTTGTTTTTTGTTTTTTTTTAAAAAAAAAAAGCGTTTTCCAGAGACTACGCAGAACAAGGTAACATCCTGAACCCTCATCCCATAACAAACAGTAGAGTTACAGAGACAACCATGGTAAAACGTTCTGAAAGTCTTGTTCTCAGCAAATGCCTGGTGATCTCAGAAGTTCACACCTAGGAAGGACTAAGTCAAACATAAGCAAGGTCTAACACAGCACAGAAAGATTCCATCCACTTGTATCAGCTGCTTTCGCCACAGATCAGGGTTGGGTACAAAGCATGGATAGGAGACGCTAACATAACTCTGTAACCCTCAGTTATTTTCTCTGAGCCATTACCTGCTCATATCCAAGCTCTTCTGTGGAGCCTCCCCATGTCTCTCCACCCCTGACCTCGTCAGTGGGCCTGACTCAATCTGCTCAGACCTACTCAGGGCCAAAAGTGAACGTGGCCCAGCTTTCCCGTGCTGTACCCACAGGCTCCCTGGGTCACATAGGCTCTGGGTTGACACAGTGGCTGTTGCTTCCCCATTCACCATACCCTGGCTGTTCAGGGAGTTCCTGACTGGGCAAACCATCTGCACACCTAACATAATCTTTCACTGGAAAGAAGTGCATGTACACTCTTTAGTCTGAGGGGTAATTACCCACCCAAGACAGGCTTGATCGTCTTCACTCGAATTATTCAACCATGGCTGGCCTCTGTGAATTGTTCCTCAGGGTCGACAGCCTCTGCCTTACAGAGGGGTGGGTAGCTACATTCCTCAGTTTTCTGCAGTCAGACTGATCCAATTCACTCCCATGTCCACAGCCTCACAAAGGCAGGCTGTGACAGGTATTCTCCCATTGCTTGACTTGAGAAATTCAAATGCTGAATATTCCAGGTCACACTAGATTCTCATACTGAATCACTGTAAGGCCCATCCGTACATCAGATCACAGATTTCCCCTATTTTTCTACTAAAGGCTGGACTTGTAGGGTGTCTTCTACCACTTTTACCCCCTCTCTCTTTCATCCCCTCCTTTATCTAATTTACTTGCCAAATCTGAGGCTAACTCAGAGGATGCTGCCATTTCATCGCGATTGCTCCCTTACACAGACAAGCTCCTGCAAGGCCACCATCACAGTCTCAGATGCATTGCAGACTACACACAACAGTGGCTAATCAACCTCTGCTGCGGCTGCCCGCTTTAGCACTAATCTTAAAGACTACAAATTTTCCTCTAAACATTTAACTATTTTCAGGGCATCTCCATATATTCCTGTAGTGTCTGCCTCTGCCTCATCAAGCAGGCATGCCACCCTACCTCACAGATGAAGATGGCCATCCTGGGATTCCTCCCACAGACACTCCTAATCCTTATGGCTCAGCCTACTTTGCTCTTTCCACCCAGAGCAAGAACCACACAAGCGCGGTCCTAGCACAGGGGGGCATATCCCCAGAACACAGGAAAAGACAGCTCTGTCGGAATTTCCTCCGTGGATGCTCCCCACTCAGGCTCCTCAGCTTGCTGCATGCCTTGCTATACAGAGCCAGGACCATGCACTCACTCCCCAACTCATCTGTCTTTGCTTCTGTTGTGACCCTGTTCAAGAGGCAATGATGTTGTGTGACAAAATTTTTCCTGGAAAGATAAAACACACATCTACTCATCCCACCTAGGGGTCCCATGACAGACCAAAGTGCAGACACCACCAAAGTCCAACTTGGTCAATCAGTGAGTTTTATTGGGGTTACTTACAGGACCAGAAATGACTCAAAGACAATTGTATCACCAAGGCCCACCCCAGCCTAGGTCACAGCTCACCAAGCTGAAGACCTGGAGCACACTGCACAGCTTGTAGATGTGCCCTTTTCAGGCGCCTCAGTCTAAACCCCAGAATCTTCGCAGCTCTATTCTCCAAGTCTCAGAGCTTCTTGCTTACTCTAGAAGGGAGGGCCTGCTGGATCTAGGCAGTTTCAGGGACTTCCTGAAGCTAGTTTGACTTATTTCCCTTCCTACTTTAAAGAGCTTCTGGCCGGGTGAAATAATGTTACAGTCTTGGAGGAAACTGTTTCATGAGAGTGTAAGGTGCTTGCTGCAAAGGCATGAGGACCTAAATTCAAATACCCAGAACTCATGTAAAGACAGACTTGGTTGTGGGAACCTGTAGATAGAAATGGAGAAAGGAGAATCTCTGGAAGCTTACAGGCCAGGTGTGCTGGTGTCCATAGCGACACAAGAAACCAAGGTGGGGGAAGTAAGGACCGATTCTGTGGCAGTGCTTTCTCTCAGACACGGTAGCATTTCAAGTACTTAGCTCCACATGCAGATAGAAGATAGGGAGATCCACCCTGCACCTTATGTGACCTGTGACCTACCTAACATGTCACCCTAGCTGGGTACGGTGACACATGCCTGTAATTTTATCACTCAAGGCTGTGCAGGAGAATTGCTGGGACCTCCAGGCTGTCTAGAATTTTACAGTTTTGAGACCAAAACTCACTGTTGCAAGCCCGTGCAGTGGTGCACACTTCTGACCCTAGAACTCTGGACCTCTATGAGCAGGAGGCCAGCCTGGTGTACACAGATTACTCCAGAACCCCTGGGACTGTAGAGTGAGACCCTGTCTCAAAAACAATAACAAAGGGGGGCTGGGGAGATGGCTCAGAGGTTAGGAGCACTGACTGTTCTTCCAGAGGACCTGAGTTCAATTCCCAGCAAAACCACATGGTGGCTCACAACCATCTATGATGAGGTCTGGTGCCCTCTTCTGTAAAACTGTATGCATAATAAATAAATAAATCTTAAAAA
>PVIH01006690.1:0-108280 GCA_004025045.1 Sigmodon hispidus
ACCTTAGAAATTTAAGAGTTCCTGATAGATTCTGCTTTGTGGATGATGAATTTTTGGTTTTGTTGCTGAATTTATGAACCTATATTATCTTGAAATGTTGTGCATATGTTAAAAACATGTATATATATTGTATATATACATGTATGTGTGTGTACAGTTTAAGCATCAGTGATAAAATGGAATTTTAATATGAAATTTCCATACCAATAAACAAAATATTACAATTCAAAAATGTAAAATAGAGTATAACTACCTATCCTTTGTGCCATTTTTCTGTGTGTGTGCATGTGGGAGGGGGGAGGGAGAGAGAGAGAGAGAGAGAGATTCAGGCTGTAAGTTTATCATCCAAAAAGCAGACATTGGGAAAAAAAATTTAAGTCCATTGAAAGGAGAGAATTTCTTCCTGCTGCCTTCACACTGAAGAGTGACAGATTGGCAGGGTGTAAAACTCTCTGAAACGTCGGTCTGCTGCTAAGCTCCGGAGTCTAATGGTCTGTGCAGTCTTCCATTCTTTTCAAAAGGGGTTTGTTTTCCATCTACTTGGACACTTCCTTGTTTCTTTCTCTTGATGTCAAGATACTTTGATATTTCCCTGAGGTTTTGGGGTCTCTCTTTGTTTATATTCAGATCTCTATTGGCATGTGCTGTAGAATATTATCTTAAGATGTGCTTCTTTTGTTCACATTGCAGTTAACTCTATAAAGCTGTATTTCTGTGCCTGTCTAAAATACCTGATAGTCTAATAAAGAACTGAATGGTCAATAGCAAGGCAGGAGAAAAAAAATAGGCAGAGGAAGCAGGCAGAAAGAATATATAGACAGAGAAATTTGGGCGGGGAGGAGCAAGAGAACAAGAAGTGGAGGACGCAACAGGACAATCACCCAGACAGCCAGACACACAGACACTCAGACACTCAGTCAGCCACAGAGTAAGATTGAAAGTATGATTTACACAAGTAAAAGAAAGGAAAAAGCACAGAGGTTAAGAAAAGCTGGCAAGAAACAAGCCAAGCTAAGGCAGGGCATTTATAATTAATAAGCTTCTGTGTGTACTTACGTGGGAGCTGGATGGCAGGCTCCCTAAAAGACTAAAACACAGCCAACAACAGTCAACTTTGACTTATCAAAAATTAATAAAAGAATGATAATAGTTTGCCCACATTATTTGTAATAATTTCATGCCAAATTTTAATCATACAAGTTTATGATTAACCCACAAATACTATTATGTAAGACAAATATAAAATTAATTTAATTTTAATTGAGCTCAGTTTGTGCTAATGCAAATTTTTACTGTCATTCACATCTCTTGCATATTGACTGTTAGGTTTTCTTATAATTTAATTTTACTTGAAGTAGTATTAGTCTACTCTTATTACTTAAATTTTGAGTATTTTATTTTGTTCCATCCATTGAAATTAGTCTTGATATGTAAAATTCCTTTTGTCTAGTGCAACTGAATGTTCTTTAGCTTTCTAAAGTATGGTGGTAGCATCCAGGTCACAGAATACAGTAAAAAAGAATAGGGTTGAAACAGTTACTGCTACTCACACAAATAAAGACTAAGATTTTGCTGAGTTTGAGTTGGATATTTGTAGGTATTTCCCAAAATAGAAAATTAATATGCACAGTTAGCTTTCTGAAGGATGATGCATGCCTTACATGCTTAAGCATAAAAACAATACAGCACAGAGGAATTCACACATCCTGGAATCAGCAAGATCAGTCTTGCAAAGCCTATTAGTGTCAGCTATATATCTCTACTGGGGGCTCCAGAGATGCTTTCAAAGCTGAACTGGTCCTAGCCAATAAGACTTTACTGCTTCTGGTCCTGAAGACTAAGCTGAATATTCAGACTCTTTGCTAAATATATTAGGAAGTAAACCTAACTTACAAATATGTAGACAGTATCTGGCCATACCTTGCAACCTAATTATTCTCTATGCATGAGATATTTGGGCAAGGACTTGGCCTAGATGGAAAAATTACAAAACAGAAATGTAGACCTTGTTCCTCCTGCTCTCTCTTCATAGTTCTGCATCAGATAATAGAAAAAGGAGTGATCTATGAACTGGTTCAGAGCAAAGATACAGGTAAAACTCATCATTACCAATGTTAAGGAAAAGTAATATTCATGTTCAAAAAAATTACCTTCAGGTTAGCATAAAATGTAAAAATATTCTCTCATCTATTAATATGGTAAGGCAGACTTTGTTTAAAATAGTGAGAAAATTATTATTATTGTTGTTGTTATTATTATTATTACAATAAGAAGGACTTTGCTCAAATTGTTACATTAGGATTGGACAGTGAAGCAAAGCTCCAAATAAGCAAAGGAAAGTGGGAATTTATAGACAGGGCCTGGAATGAAACCTGAGTAAACAGACAATTAGTCAGAGCAGATGGTCAATAGTTGGTGCATAGTACTAACCCCACTGAGGACTAATGGACCTGTTGGTGGAGAGAAGTCACAGTGATGAGCAAAGACGGAGGAACTCAGAGAACCTGGGCCATTAAATATCAAGAGTAAGGCTTCTCTCACAAGTGATTTAATCGCACCTTCCCTAAAAGTGGACCACACTGGCCTGCCAAGGGTGGGAGCCAAGGTTAAACCCTCACTGAAAAGAGCTTATGGAGGATGCTGGATAAAATTCAGTCCAGGAAGAGCACTGGTGACAAGTTCAATAACAGTGCAGTGATTATATTGAGTGACTTTGTCAGGACTCAGATGTGACACTAAGTTGGAGATAACAACACAGAAAATAGGGTGAGAATTTGGCTTCGCATCAACTAAGAAGGGCCCATGTTGGTTTTCAGAGACTGAAATGTCAACCAGAAGGCTTGCATGGTTCTGTACCAGATCCTCTAATGTCAATGTTATGGCCGTTAGTGTGGTTTTTTCCAGGGACTCCCAACAGTGGGAGTAGGTGTTTCTCTGACTCTTTGACTGCACTTGAGACTCTTTTGCTCCTGTTGCGTTACCTTTTGTGCCTCAATAGGAGCACTTTTGCCTTGTCTTTTTGTTTTGTCCTATTTGGCTGTTGTTTTTTGGAGGCCTACCCTTTTCTGAAAAGAAAATGGGGTGGAGGATCTTGGGGGAAGGGGACGTGAGATGTATAAGAAGTTTCTGTCCCAGCCTTTCTCTCTTGACTCTACCCTCCTTCCCCTATTTATGCTTTGATTTCTTGCCTACTTTTAAGGCACCTGCCATAGGCCAAAAATGGTCTCTTTATTTACAACATAAAAACATCTTACATCAGAGGGGAACTAGAAGGAATGGAGGAAAGAGAACTGTGGCTATGATGTATTGTATAAGAAATGAATCTTTTCTCATAAAGAAAATTTAAAAAGAGAAAAGGAAAAAAAGAAATGGCAAACAGGACTGGAGACTGCTTCTCCAGAAACCTGAGTAGAGAAGGTTAGAAATCGTGACTGGAAGTGACAGGAATACATTTGTCTATTAGCTGGTATGTGACAATTCCACATCCCTCTGTCTTTTTTATTTTTAATTTTATACATTTATTTCTATTAAATGCATGAAGAAATTGAGAGTTTAGTGAGTATGTATGTACCAGCTGTTACCTATGACTCAATGTTCTTTGGAACAACTATTGCATTAGATTATATATAGAATCTTAATCAAGACCCTGTCTTATCCACAGGTGTCCAGGATCCATGGCAACTAATTAGATTTTTTTTAAATGGCATTTTGAATATGACCTTGACCAGACATACCGAGAGAATGAAAATGAGTAAATGTTTTATTACTAATGGCACAGAAAAAGATGGCTTTGGTTTTTGCTGTAGTTATGGGTTTAATCAAACTCCCTAAAATGTGTGTAGATTCCAGTTATGCTGGTTATTTCATAGATATCCTTTGTGACATTATATTTTGTAAGTGGTTCTTGTATCAGACAGCATGGACATATTAACAGATATGGCAATAGCAGATGTTTTCAAAGTAACTTTATAGTGACTAGAGAGGCAGCCTTGTGGAAGTACATGGTAAGAAGTCTTTTCCTTGAAGCAATGGTTCTTACCCTGTAGGTCTCGACCCCTGGGACTCAGATGTCCTGCATATTGGATATTTAAAATTCACAACAATAGCAAAGTTAGAGTTATAAAGTAGCAACCAAATAATCTCATAGCTGGGGCCACTGCAACATGAGAAACTTTATACAAGGATGACGGTGCAGGAAGGTTGAGAACTACAATGAGCAGTAGAAAGCTGAAAATGAGAGAAGGCATCCAGGAATGCTGGCATGCCCCAGGGTACTTCCCCCAGCTGCTTTTCCACTAGGTCTCATCTAAAGTGTCCACAGCTTTCTAAACGCATGAGACGAGTAGATAACTGAGTGTTGAATATATAAATAAACAGGCTCAAGTCCAATCATTCCATCCTTGGCTGATCATAGCTCACCTCTAGTTCTTCGAATGCAGAATGTGTTCAATCTAATATCAAGAATTCTTTTAAAATTCAATATTGCTCTAAGACTCAATCTTTAACCTGTGAGCCTCTGCAACTAAAAATGTTGTATGTACATGATGACATAACAAAAGCAAATATTCCTATTTAAAAAAGGAATGATAGGAGGGTAACAAGGAGAGAGCTGGTAAGCAAGACTGATATCTGGCTGGGCAAACAGTGCACTGGAGAGCTTCATCTCCAGAATCAGGACACACAATGCTATCATTTAATATCTTCAGTAGCCTTTGCAATCTCTGATGTATGGCAGTAACATTTATGGCAACCATGGCCTCTTCCAAGCCTGCTGCACTTGAAGCCTAGAGCTATACAAATGTATTCTTAAGGAATCCCTAACAAACTGGGTCTCCCATTGTGCCTGGGTTTAAATTTCACAGTTGTGTGCCTTAAGTTGTGTGGGGGGGGAGCTCAGAACAGGTGATCTGATCTTACCTACCCTTCAATGCTTTACTTTGGAAAAGGGAATACTCTACAACTTTCCAGTTTTCGCAGTCCATATGCTTTCAGGACAGCTCTACACTGGCATTGATATCATCTACTAAGTGGAGAAATTCCATGGCCTCATTAGACCATGGCTGTGGCAACTTCCAAATGTGGCAGATTCCATAGCTGAACCAGCGAGAGATTTCCTTATGGAATTCCCAGAAAGGCATACCTCTTTATTTTTAGGCACTCTTTATAAAAATGCATTACCATCTTATTTGTATTTTCACACCTTGGGGCCTTCAATGAGTGGAGTCCAGTGCCCAGTTCACACTTTCTGCCCCACTAGATCAAGGTGTGCAGCTTCTCTTTATGGATTTCAGACTCTTAATCTGTAGATTAAATACATCCACCCTCCTACAGTGCATATCTGTAACATCTTTCTCTATCACCTACCTTTTTCTCTGTATAATTTTACCACAAGCCTTGCTAGAGGCAGCAAGCAGCAACCATGTAACACCACAAATGTTAGGTTCTCCTGAAATTTTTCTCCACCAATTCATTTTATCACTGCTTTGGAATTAAGGCTCATACAAACTTTCAGTACATGGGCAGTGTATAGCCATGTTCTTTGCCAGAATGTAACATGAACAGACTGTAACCCATTCTTTTTAAGTATGGTTCTTGTTCTTATCTGAAATTCATAAGCATAGTCATTACTACTCTCCTTCCTTCTATAGGCTTGTTGTTGTCCTGTTCTAACACAATGGCCCATTTAGTTCTTCTTATTCTTCCAGGCCTTCTCTGTTTCCAAGTTCCAACTCCTAGAAACCACTTCAAAAACCTTAGGCTCCAGACATGATGAGATTTTCCGGAGCAACAATGCTGCTTCACAGTTTTATGTTGTGCGCTCTCTTTGTTGATGTTACAGCATACCAGACAAAGTGAACTGAAGAGAAGATGGATTTCTTTATCGTCTTGATTCAGAAGTAACAGTTCATCATGACAGAGAGGGCATGGCTACTGAAGTGCTCTATCTACGATGGTAGGTAACCAGAACAACTTGATTGTAATCCACAAACTTCCAGGCACAGTCAGTAAGAGATAAGATACCACTAAAGGCCTGCCACTAGTGACTCCTCCTGCAAGGTTCCTCCTTAAGGTTACAGTCTTCCTCCTTTCATGGATCAGTCTCCACAACCACTGTCCTTAGTCTCATTTTTTCCTCCCCATGTCTGTCAACAGCTCTCTTAAGAAAACTAGCTAAGATTCAACACACTGAATCAGGATTTAAAATCAGCAATCTGTCCCTCGAACTACTGAGATGCCTCAGTGGTTAAAACAATTATTGACTGGGTCATATTGAATTTCATCACTAGAACCTATGGAAAGGTGGAAGAAGGGAACTTACTCCCAGACTCCATACCTGTGATGTATCTCATATGCTTTCCTTAACACATATGTGCAGATTCACCTATACTCCCCATATACTCACAGACACCCAAAATGAAGAAATCCAATGTCCCAAGTTACATATTGTCCAGAATCTTAAAAGACTTGAATCTATATTTTGTACATTTGTGAGCATTAATGTGTGCATGTTTAAAGGTGTATGTTGTAAAGGACAGTGACTGAGGATGTGTTCTCAGTGTGTGAGTATATGCGTCTGTTTGTGTGCATGTATGTGAGGATAACATGTTACTCTGAGTAAGTTTGCATGTATTGAAGTGTGTATGTATGTATGAATGCAAATAAGTGATCATAAGTGTGATTGTCAGTATTTTGTCTACTGAAAGTGAGAGTTGGCTCTGTGAGGATAATCGTGTGTGAATATATGAGGGAATATGTGGGAATTTACAGGTGTGTGTGTAAGTGGTTCAGTAAGATATTTCATCTTGATTCAAAATAATAGTCTCATCTCCTGTTTAATACCAAAATTTTAGTACACATTTTCTTTTATTTTAGCTTATTTTATCTGCACTGAAATTTACTTTTGTTAATGATCTAAAGCAAGAATATAATATAATTATTCCTTAGCAGTCACCAGAGCACATTCATTAAATATTCTATTTTTATTACTGAATAGACAACTGATATATCATAAATATACGTGTCTAAATTTACTGCGTGCATTTACATGCACTCATTAGGTGTTTTAAGTTAACTAAAGTGAGGTGTTGGACTGAGTTTGTTTCATTAAATGTATTAGGAAAAGATTTTGCTGAGTTGACTGAGTGAGTTGCAAATATATTTGACATAGCAGAGTTCTGACTGACATGTTTGCTACTCCACGCATCTCATCCCTAGGCTCTACTCCCCTAACCTGGCTGATTAAATAGTTTCTTCTTTAACATGCAACTGCTTAAAATGTGATTAGCTCTTGGAACTAGAAACCATCCTTTTCTTGGTCAAGTAAATTTATTTTCAAGATTTATTGTATGTTTGCTGTATTATGACATGTTTTCCTTGGTTCCTCTTGTACCACACTCATTATATAACATCCATTCATTAAATGCCACAGAATTACCTTGTGACTGAATCTTTTTGTCATTTGGATAACTCAGCTTCTAATATGGTCATGGTTGTTGCTTTCCAATTAATTTCTTTAACGGCAATGAGAAGTGAATGACTGTCTTCCAAACTCATTTTTGAAGCAAAGGTTTATTAATCACACATTGAAAGTTGCATCCCAAATCTTGGAATATAGATAGGACCTGTACGTTAAAATATGTCAGCATTTTTCTCATCACATATATAATATTTTTTTTAACTTTTTTAACTTGTTGTAAACTTACTAAGATTTAGACAATCTCCAAACATATAGAGCATTATAAGAATCATATCAGAACAATAGACCTTTTGTAGAACATTTTTCTAAGCGATTTATTTATTTAAATGTTACCTCTCTTCACTTTCAAACTCACCAGCCTGATATTCTTTTCTCATTAACATATATGAAATTCAATATAGCTGATTGATGAAGCTGTGTCTACACAACCCAAAGCACTGGGGTGAGAATTCAAACTTACCTTCTTAACTGAATGATTTGCTTTTGCTTTACTTGACTGTACTCTCAGGTCAGGGACTTGTAGATATTACTTCTGACCAAGTTATAGGTAAAGAACTAATGTATATAAAACAGAAAATGAAGTTTAGAGCCCAGTTCATTAAGCCTTTGGTTACTTTCTCTTGTATACTAGGCTGGAGCTACAACACATTATTTCTGGTTTGAGATTAGATCATTTTTCAAAAGCTGTTAGAGTTTTATTTTTCTACCTCCCTATGCTCCAGTGTAATAAATGAGCTAGATTAGAAAAAATGAGACCATTGGAGAAAAACACACAGATCTATTTCTGACATTATCTCACAAGAACAATTGTTTCTGCTTCTGCATACACTATCATTGTGCCCAAAAATAATGAATCTGATTATGAATATCAGTCTAGATGAAATCTAAGACATAAAAAGCATCCAAAGGATGGCAAATCAGGAATGCTTAAAAACTACCAGAGAATTTAGGGGATGGTGAAGTGATGAGAAATCCCACCCACAGTAGAATCAGAAAAATGGCTCCAGGGAAACATCAGAAACAGTCTGTTAATAACCGTGATATGGATAAGGAAATACAATGGAGCATGCCATTCCATAAATCTTACATGAGACAATAGAGAGATAATGTAGGAAGCAAAGGTTGATGAAAGCGTTTGTATTCTAAACATCTTTGAATAACTTGTGTAAGCTTATGCTGACTTAAGTGATGATGTGTGTGTATGTGTGTGTGACATACATGTGCATATATAGTTGTTGAGTTTTTCCCCAGTTCTACACTATTATTTAGTCATAAATAAAGGTATATGCAAAATATAAGACATGAAATCCATGAAAAATTGGCTTCAGACATGTTATGAACTGATTTGAATATTAAACCATCATATACAAGTAAAAAGTCTAGGAAAACCTAATCGTAGTGACACATTCATAGAAATTGTTGCTATTTAGAGAATATAGATTATATTCTGAATATGGGTCACATAGAGAAAAAGATAATGAAAGATAAATTTTATTTCTTAGTCTTTTGCTTATTTTGTGACTACAAAATTGTTTTGGTCAGTTTCCTTTGCCTACAGACTTCTCAAGGAATAAAACACTATAACTACTGTCTGTGAAATTTGACAATTCTTCAGAACACAAATATTTGGCTCCTTTTGGATTTGAAGTTAATAGTGACATTAAGGCTTCCAATGGTTAATCCAGTATAAGGTACTATCATTGCCTAAACTTCATTCAAAATTTTGTTTTATAATCTCTGAAAGGTTACACTCATATGTATGATGCATGTGTATGTTTGAATGGGTTTGTGAACATGGGTGTGCCTGAGACGTGACATACCTGAGGACAGCTTTCATTGTTGATCCTCATCTAACTGGTCAATGAGTTTGAGGATTCTACTGTCTCATCCTCCCAGGTCACCCCAGGAACACTAGTGTTATTAATGTGATCTATTATAGTCTTCCCTGTGAGTTCTTAGGATCTAATGTTAGGTCTCCATGCTTATGCATGTGGTGCTTCACCCACTGAGCAACCTATCAAGCCCATGTTTCAATTTCTAATCTGTCTTATATTCCTATCAAAGACTTTATTTCATATAAACACATTTGATTAATTATCTCTTTGCTTTCTCTAGTCAATGATTTTTATTTTCAAAACAAAGTTGGAACAAGATACAGTAGGAGATTTTCTAGATAACCACTTTTGTAACTCCAATTTGGCTTTGCTATCAGCAAATGACAATGTAAAGTGGCAATGGGATGAAGCGCACAAATACCCAGTTTCCACCATGTATGTCATTTGATGCATAAACAGTTTAACATTTTATTATGGACCATGAAATTGCCAGCAATTTTGAAAGTAAGAACATGAGCAATCTTAATTGAACTTATGAAAACATACAAGGCCAGTGAGCTGTAAATTCCCATTGTGAATAATTCCTGAGATTATGAGTATAGAACACGAGAAATTGATTGTGGTAGTTTAAAGAACAGCCTCTAAAAGAATCATGTTTGAATACTTGGTTTCCAGTTGGCAGAACCATTTGGGAAAATTAGGAGATGCTCCTTGTTAGAAGTATCTCACTGAGATGAAGCTTTGAGGCTTCAAAAGATTTATGCTTGTGGTTCAAGATGTGAGCTGTCAGCTATTACTGCTGCCATGCATTTGTTCCTCAATGATGGAATTTAACCTTCTGAAACTAAACATCCAGTTAAACATTTTCTATCAGTTGCCTTGGTCATAGTGTTTTCTCACTTCAATAGAAATAAGTTGACCCATGGAAAAAACCTTAAATGTTGACATTGAGAGTGTTTAACACTGAGGTATTTGATTGTAGACCAGAGTCTGAGGATCAGCTGGCAAGATTTCCAGCTTCTTGTATGCCAGCACCACATCAGAGACAATAGTTATGAAAATAGAGGTATGTCAAGAAAGAGAAATTTATACTCAATGGTAGCTATAGTCTGGAAAACTGGGCACATGGTCAAAAATGGGGCGCCATGAAGCTTACAACCCTTTATAGACCTGCCTTTACTTATATAGCACCTGCCTTTTCTTGTGTTTATGTTTTTGGGTTTTCACACCTGCTTGGTTACATGAAACCCAGGTAAGAAATGATTCCCAGTACTTGCTCAGCCAGCTGGCTTCCTTCATGTGTTACCTTCCTGCCTCTTTCCATATACCCAGATGCCCATACCACAGAAAGAAGTCTAACATCATATATGCTGCAATTGTTTTCCCTCATCCTCATTGCTGTCTTTAGAACACTAGTGTAGTCTAAGAAAGAATCAACTTTGAATTCATATAGATAGAACTTTGGCTCTTTGTTCTACTGTGTCAATGATGTTTGGTATAAGTTGTCCATTCCACTTGTCTATAGATAACTCATTTATAGAAAGGGAAATTTGAAATTTTGGGTTTTTTGTGAGAATTATTAATATGACACCATATAAATTTTGGCTCAGTAATTAATATTAGTTCTTAATAAGCATGTTTTGACTAATGTGAATTTTTACTATGCCTGTAGTTACATGCAGGCTTCGGAGTTTTCAAATCTCTTTAACAAATAAAATCTATTTTACACTGGTAAGCTCCATTTACATTGGTGGGCCTTTTTTCTGCAAAGTTTTCTGAATAAATCCCTCTGAAATAAGTTTTTAAAACTCTTTACTACAGCATTATTATTATCATCAATCCTGAATCAGAAATAAGGTTACTAAGATTTAGATAGATTAGGTGAAAATAAGGTACTAGGAAATAGCAAGCCAGCCTACCGAATCTCTTTCTGACACAAAAACCTGAGTTTACCAGAAACTAAACTACCTACTAATCCTGAGGAATCTCACAAAACTAAAACAGGACTTGCATCTCAGATAAATGATGCTGAGTTTGGGGGACACTGATGGTACTTAAGTTTTTATTTCTGCATTTGGTGAAGTTTTAAAAGAATAACAGTGTGTGCATGGCATATGATGCCATTTTAGAATAAAAATCTAAAGATTTGCTTGACATGATGTTCAATCAGTTGCAACCCCATTGTAGTAGTTACTTTTCTGTTGCTATGATAAACAATGTGATGAAAAGCAACTTATGTGAGTGTTTATTTTGTCTTACAGTTCCTTGAGGGATAAGAGTTATTAATGATGGTAGAAACACAGAAGAAGGTGGCCAGAGCAGGGAGATGAGAGTGCACATCTCCAACTGCAAACCCGAAACAGGCTGAGTGACCTGAAATTGAAACAAATCAGTCAGATCTCAAAGTCTATCCACCAGTGACATACTTCTTCTAGCAATACTATGACTTCTGCAGGTACCATAAGCATCTAATTCAGCACTAACATCTATAGACCAAATGTTCTAATACCCAGTCCATTTCTTAATCAAACTATTACAACCATCAACCTATCCTTTATTATGTTTCAGGAGCTATATATGTTGACACAAGGTAGCTTTGCTATGAGTAAATAAAGTGGAAATATTCAAATCTACATTTTATTAATAACATTAAAATATGCAATTACAAATATTTTGGTCTTCATGAAATGTTATCCTCTAATAAGAGAGATTATATTCAGCATAAAACTGACTTTAAATAAAGAATGTGCTTATTTTTAATTTTAATTATTGAGTTTGCAATTTATTGAACTGTAGTTTATTGAGTTTGCGTATACAAAATTGTTTGTTAATTAAGAAGCCTATTTCATAAACAATACTATTATGTAATTATATTATACATGTTTAATATTGATTATAATCATATATTTATTTTAATTTTGATCGCCTAGTTTATATAAATCTTGTAGCTAATCTTCTTATAGCTACCTTTATTATAATTTTAATGAGTGTTCTGTTATGTTAATATTTGATATATACAAAAAAATAGTTCTGACCTTAAATTTTTACATTTTTATAGCACTTCTGATGCTTTCCTACAGTGCCAGTTTGTTCTTTGGGAGCAATCTCTATGGTTGCTATGGGTTGGGAGTTTCTGGGGAGTTCTTTGTGTTCTACATCTGCAAAGGAATGAAGGCAAAACTAGCAGAAAGTGTTTCTGAGGCAAAGAAACAAGGAATCAAGCCATGAGGGAATCTGGAGCTCTGTGATACAAGCAATACTTTTCAGAATCATGGTATGTCCATATTCATGTTTCTCCACTGAACTTGGCCTGCCTTTATGTGGAAGAGTTACATGAGATGCTACTCAGAGTCTCAGGGGCATGTGGCCTTTGCCATAGTTCCTGAAAGATAACTGTCACTAGGCACTGCCCACAAACATCACACAGTCCAGGTGGGCAATGCTGGTGACAGTGTTAGGTGGGAACAGCAAAGATAGGATTTTTCTTATGGTAGAATAATAGTGTAGAGATTCCCAAATTTGCAGGTTGAAGTCTTCATTTCCCCCTGTTTATAACTGTCCTGAACTTGAAGAGACTTAAAAAAGGGGATGAAGCCTGGGATTCGCTGAACTTTTGCTCTCCTAGAGGAAGGAGTGCTTAAGATAACAGTTTCTCTCATGAAGATGCAGTAAGAAATGTCTTCAGAGAGAGCACTCACTAGAAATCAAACCAAACACAAACTACAGTGTGTGGTCTCATTCTGTCTCCTATGGAACTCTAAATCTGTTGGTTGAAACCAAAAGGTAATGAGAAGGCACCCAAAACCTGCTATCCAACAGCAAGGAGAACTCACCGATGGGTACCTGTGAAGCTAATATTGTCCTGTCAGAAAGTAAAATGTGTGATACTTCCTCATTGAAGAAAAGTTTAACATATCAGTAAAAATGAAAAATTTTAACTGAGAACAAGGGAGTCTTATATATATTGCAAATAACACAATAATGGAAGCTGACATTGTGATTGGCTATCAATTCATAGTTAAAATGATCATCCAAAGGCTTCTTTTATAATCACAAGAGAGACAGAGCAAGTTCTTTTTCAGTGACAAGACAGAGGAAGCTAAAGATGAGAACATTTACTCATGAGGAACTGAGCCCAACAGAAGCCTACACTTTTCATACCAGCATGTCCAGTGTGTCACTGTCATAGTCAAGCTTGAGGCAGCATGGGGTATTGATAAAAGAATTGAAGACATCAATTTGGTCCTCCAGAAAATAGGTCATTTCTAAACTTCTCTTGAGCCCTCTGAATGTGAAGAAGCAGAACACTCATTGCTTGAAGTTAATGCAGAATGCTCACTTCTACAAAAAACTAAAAAACAAAAAAAAAAAACCTTTCTTAGAATCTGCCCCTCTGTTATCACTTGTTACATAGGCAAAAGCTACAGTTCCATTTTAGAGCATCAGTCAGTTTGAGATCTGCTGGACTTGACAGGAGAAGGAAGGTCTATAGACTATAAAATGTACAGGAAAAGTAGTAAATGTGTGCATGTCATTGGAATTTAAGATACTCTATCATATGATGTCTATAGCAGTCATTGATTTAAGAACACCATTCCAGAATATAGAATATAATACTTTACAACAGATAAGTACAAGAGTATTTATAGAAGAAAAGAAATATTAATGGTACATATAATTTTGAATTATCAAAACTGCTGTGACAGGTTTTTGAGAATATTAGCATGCCTACAGAAGAAAGTCTACAATGGACCAAGTGTATTAGCCAGAAAATCTAACAAGACTAATGTAGAATATTATTTTTAAGATGTTCTACATTTGGTTATGTGGAACATTAATTTTAATGATGCAAAGATGTGTTGCATTCTTTCACATTGCATTTCTTTAACTCTGTGAAGCTTTGTTACTTTGCCTGTCTAAAACACCTAATGGTCTAAGAAAGAGATGAATGGCCAATAGCAAGGAGGGAGAAAGGATAGGAGGGCTGGCAGGCAGAGAGAATAAATAGGAGAACTCTGTGAAGGAAGGATGGAAAAAGGAGCAAAAACAGAGAGGACATCACTAGGGACCAGCCACACAGCCAGACACAGAGTAAGAGTAAAAGTAAGATAGATACACAGAAGTAAGAAAAAGATAAAGCCTAGTGGGAAAAGGTAGCTGATACAATTTAGGTTAGGGAAAACTGGCTATCAACAAGCCAAGCTAAGGTTGGAAATTTATAAGTAATAATAAGCGCCTGTGTATTTACTTGAAAGTTGATTTTTGAGCCTCCTAGAAGAGTAAAGAACAAGAAACCAAAAGAAAAAAAAAAAAACAAAACATACTAACTGTCATGGAGGTTAGAAACTGACGCAGCATCTAACATAGCACAGTGAGAAAAGAACGTAAATTACTAGTTCAAAGGAGGCAATACCCTGTGACTCTGGTGAAATCAATATATCCATAGGATTGAGCTACTGTTTATTGACCATGGGTGTGATGAGACCTCCACAGTGATAGAAGACAGGGAATGTGCTTAAACACATAGACAGCAGGTCAGAAATGTGACAATGAGGGGCAGAAAGCAAGAACAGCTGACCAACAACCATGTGTGGAGATGGAAGCCATCATTCAATAAAAATCTATTATCCTCTACCTGGCTTAAGTTTGAGTGTCCTTTGACTCCAAAGATTGAATTTATGTCACCAGGATTATACCTTGTACCTGTTAAACCATCTTAGTGTGACCTTTTGTTGAAATTCTGGATTTTCAGTTGGCAAGTGACTTCATTCAGACTTTAGGTTTAAAGGCTCCTTATCTCTTGCCACCTCATTTTAATTTTTCATGTCTTTTTGGTCTGTTTCAATCTCACTTGTATGCTCTTTAGTAGATTCATTAGGGAGAGATAAAGAAGGACCGCAAAGGGTACCAAGTGCTGTATCTGGCCCTTTGGTGCCCAAAACCATTTTACTCCATTAGCTGTATTTCAATAAAGAGGAGAATGACATTATTTTCAGGCAAAATTGACCAAAGTATCACAGTCCTCTCTGTCAACTGGACACACTGTATCCCTAATCAATTAGACATACTATGTGCTCATACCACATAGTTCTGGCCCATGTTAGGCTCACGAAACATATCCTGTAATTGAAAGTGACTTTCCATATACACTAAGTTTGCATGTTAGCCTAGATTGCAAAGACATTCCTTTCCTTTTGTGATTATAATTTTCAGAGTTAGAAAGAATACATGGGAGTCTCTCATATACCTTATTTTAGCCAAGATTAAAAAACAAAACAAAACATAGTATTACATCTTACATTAAGTAGTGGACTTTCATAGTCATATCCATTTTAAAGACCAAAAAGAATGGGACAGAAACTCCTTCACTTCCTTTCATATTTTATGTTAATTTCAACAGTCTCTGCTAAGAAAAAGAAAGAAAGCTGGAGAGTGGCAGAATTTTGAACATTACACTAAACAGTTAGTGTCTCTAATTAGCACATTGTGCCAGATGGGTATTTTAGAGACAGTTGACACTATATGCCCTTTCATCCAGACACTGTAGCCATGTGGCAAATGAGTCCCAGCCCTATTAGAAAGCATAATGACAACTGTATATGATGAAATGGAGAAAACAACAGTGTAGTCTTTAAATTTAGAGCCTAGTGCTTGTTCTATTTTTTTCTAGTCAAGGTTGTAGTTGGAATTTTCTTTGGACTACCAATGAGCTTCCAAATAAGACATGGAGACATTATAAATTATGAATTAATTATGGATGCTTGGTATTAACTTAAGCTTGCCCCATTTGCTCTTTTAGTTTAATTTAACCTGCTTCTAGTAATCTATGTTTCTTGTTACCTTTTTTCATTTGTTATGTGTCTACATAGTTAAATATTCTGCAACACAAGGATGATTGTAATGCCTGGTAACATATTCAATACTGCACGAGAGTGCATTATGCCATTGTCATCCTGTGTTGAGCCTAGATAAAACACATTTAACATAGTTAAGCAAATATTCTGCAACACAAGGGTGATTGTAACACCTGGTAACATCTTTAGTGCTGCACAATGGTATATTATGCAACTTTTGCCTGTGTTGAGACCAAATGAACAAGAAGTGACAACATCTGAAGGCTACAGTAAGACATTGTCCTACAGAGGGTGATGAAGAAATGTTACTAGGACAAGTACATTTGACATACTAAACATGTCTAGATGGTATAGGAGATTCAGAGCATGCTATAATAACCTGCAATTTGTTTTTTTAAAATACAGTGTACGTGAATATTCCCACAAAAGGAATTAATACACATTCCTCACTCCTAACTTATTCATACAATGTTTTTTGCTATCTTAGAAGATTTGATATTTCATATCAAAAGTTACTGATTCATATCCTTGGTATAAGCTACGACCAATACTAAAATTGACAGTTTAATATATAAAGTGCCAATCAGGATTAGCAGAACATCTGTTGCATGATATGTGGCTAGCATGATATCATATCAAGCCAAATGAAGCATTTTAAGGTCATGGAAAATGGAAGTTGGCCTGTAAATGGAACTCTGCTGGGGTATCAGGTACCACAGTAGCCAGAAGCTAATAGTCTGATATAGTATCACAAATGAGACTCAGAGCCAAATATCAGGAGAAGGCTGAAATATCAGAGAGAGGAAGCACCACAGTCAATTGTCACCTAGCTGTCTTGCAATTTCCTCAGCCTCACTCCTGGTTGCTTCTGTTCTCTCTGAGTTTCTACAAGCCATTATATAATATATAACCCACCCAGATTAAGATTAAAGGCATGTAGCCTTGAAAAGAAGTTCTGTTTTTGGAGTTGTGGGATCAAGGGTAGAGGTCACCACTCCCAGCTCTCCCTGTGTTGAGATTAAAAATGTGTATGACTGGTTCAGTTGTTTATTTTGTATTTAAGGTTTAAGAATTTCCTGAGCTGTCTGCATAGGATTTGACTGGGTGCTCTCTCCCCAATTCAGGTTTTATTAAATATGCAATATATACCCACAGTCTGAAAGTTTAAATGAAGCACAAGCTTATTAGAAACGATTTATGAGGAAAGGCCATATCTTCCAGCATGGCCTTTTCTCATAAATCATTCCTTAAGGCAAAGTAATACATACATAGTGCTGGTGAATGTACCTGAGGACACTTGGGATGGAATTAGTAGTGCTATTATGTCAAAGAAAAACATCTCACTGATCTTGGCCATGCAGAATACTGCACTACTCCATCAATAGCCATTTTAGGTTTCAAGGATCTGGAACTCTGAAAGAAACATTGCATCCGTGACTACTCACCAGTCACTCTCTAGAGCTCCTACTGAATGCCTATCATATTTAACCTAGGTACTGTCTTTCAACCTCATCACCATCGATCTACACATCTTTTACAAGTGCTTGACATGATCATTCTCCTCTACTTTTAGGAAGCTCTCTGTTCCATATTGTAATGGTATCAGTACTGAGTCTCTGGATAATAACTGATTTACAATTAAAACTATATTTATTAGGGTTCACTCTCTATAATCAAGTGACAGCTTGCTAGCTCTGTGTTATGTAGGCCCACAACAAAGACCCTTGCAAAGTCACTGATTTCTTTATGAAGGAAGGACACAGAAATGGATAACATCAGTATCTTTTCATGAAGGTTTAATGATGATAGAAAGCATCAACAAAGTCTTAGTTTGCTCTTTGTCACACCTCTAACAACCAGCTGGCACCTTGGAGCCCATTTTCCTTCAGAACAACACTTAACCCAGTCTTGATATTAGAAGGAGGAAATAGGATTTGCCTGGAGTAGATGCACCAAGCTGAGCTGACCCACCTTGGGGCTTCTTGCCCTTTTGGGGGAGGGGATGGAGGGATGGGAAAGGGGGAGGCAGAAAGCTGACTGGGAGGGATTGGGAGGAGGGAAGGGAGGGAGAACAAGGGGATACGTTGATTAAAAAAAACTTCATTTTATAAGAAAAAAAAAGAAACAAAACAAAACAAATTGCCTTTGCTATCCCAACTAAAAGGAAGTGATCAGGAGTGTTTACCACATGAGTGGAAACTTCATTGTCTCCTCCAGTGTGTGTGTGTGTGTGTGTGTGTGTGTGTGTGTGTGTGTGTGTGTGTGTATGGTGCTATTTATGCAAATACACACAAAAGTAGTAATCCTGAATGAAAGCATTTCTATACTCCTTATCATTAAATTCCAGTACTTTGTGATCACTAATTGTTGTGTAATCATTAATTTCATCTCTATAGGGTCCAGTCCTGATGGTTCAGATTACTTTGAGTCTTCCTCATTTAGGTAATTGCTTATATAGTTGAATTTGGAGACAGGAAAAAGTCTCATATTTAAATTTATTTATTAGTAATAATCATCATTCCCAGACATGTGAAAATGACTCCTGGCAATTTAAACAGACTACAACCCCAAATCAAACAAATCACCTTTGGGTAATATTCAAAAACATGCCAAAAACTCTGAAGACTTTTATTACATTTGATTTTATCCACAAGAAGAATGATTATGTGAGTGTACATAATGTATTTGACATATTCAGTGTGTGTGTGTGTGTGTGTGTGTGTCTGTGTCTGTGTCTGTGTGTGTGTTGTATACATTTGAGTGTATGGGTTGGAAATTAGAAAAAACATTGAGTACCTTCTTCTATGTCTCTTTACCCTGTTGGCTTAAGCAAGTATCTCTCCCTAAAAGGAAGTTAGATCACTGCTAGGCTGGCTGGCCAGAAAGCCCTGGAAATCTTTTTGTCTCATGTTCTAACACAGAGACACTGACCTGATGCTGGGATGACAAGCATGCACACCTGCACCAGACTTTTTTACCTGGAGATTTAAACTCAGGTCCTCATGTGTAAAGAGCAAATGGTCTTAAACATTAACACGTTAAAACTCTAAATGTTTTTTCTTCTCTCTTTATCTTAGAGTAGACATCAAACTTCCCCATCCCTCAGTCAAAGATCTATCCTGAAGTATTGAACTTCTCAATGAAATAAAAGAAAAAGTCTAAATTCTTGTTCTAGCCTGTCTCCAATTAACTCCTTTGCATGCCATTTGCAAAGTTATGGAGAAAATGAATTTATTTGTCAATTTCTACAATATTTAATCGTATATGTCTACTTGATGGCCACATGACATACCCAGAGAGATTATCATTATCTTAAGAATTTAAAGAGGATTTTTTAAAAAATGGCATTTAAATCAGCAGATAAATTATCACTTCTCATGTGAATGTGATTCATCCAGTCATCAGAAGCCCTGTATTAAACAAGTTGACTAGCCATAGAGAAATTTATCTGCCCAATAGCCCTCAGGATGAAAATATTGCCAGTGTCTGTAGAAATTTACCATTATTTCTCTTGACATTTGACATTGACTACGAAGATTTTGAACTTGCTTGCTACCCAAATCACTTGTATATGAAAGTCCTAGAGATGCATACATGTTGTCCCAAAGTAATGTTCTCTGGAGAACACTAATAATCAGAAGTCCTAAGTGTTTAAATAGAAAATGTTATTTAAAACCCATTTTCCTCACCTCTAATTTACTTGGAAGTGATACAAGCTATTCCCTCTCCAGAGGTTTCCTCTTTGTTCTTAAAAACAAAATGTGAGAGTCTTTGTCATAATCTTTAACACAAAAACAACACTCTAAGTTATAAGATTTTAATTGGTGATGCTACTCTCTCACTGCTACTCTTTAAAAGCTATCTTCTACATCCAATATTTTTATATAAGGTGATATTTCTTCTTTTTCTATGTATTGTATATACTTGTGACATAGAGGATACAAAGCAGAGACTATGGATTTCATATGACCTTTGTATCTTAGCCATTTACAATATCATAAGGGAGCATAGGAAAGAACTAACTAGAAAATTGTGCTACTATGAAGCAAATCAACCTTACACATTATCCAAATGAGAAATCAGAGAGGTTAAAAATATACTATTAGGAGTCAAAGTACATCCTACATCTCTGAAGTTCTAGGATATATCTGTCGGTTTCCTCCAGTCATCCTGCATCTCCACAAAGCTGAGGAGTGTGACAGCTATTTGAAGTAAGCATCACTGAGTGGTTTCTCTAAGGATCATTTGATCTCATAAACATTATCCACACAAATTGTCTGAGTGTGTCTCTTTAAGAAACACAATTTGAAAAGTCAAGCATTCTAATATCATGAAAAACAGGGGAGAAAAAGTAGCAGCAGTGGTTTTTTAAAAGAAAGCAATAAAAATGTCAACTTTGCAGAATAAAATAATCACAGAGTGCTTCATATACTTGTGCATTTAAATTAATCTCTATCCAAAGAGCTAAAGTTAGCAAAGTTAATGTAAATTTTTATCAACAACATTTCTCATATTTGCTCAATTTATATGAGCATAAGTTGGAGATTTTATCAAAACATTTTTAACAAAACATGTAATGTACATGCATGTAAATTATTCCCTAGTTGATGACCTAGAAGATATGTGCTTTGATCAGTATTAGTGTCATACAGGAGAAAGCGTGGACCCAAGAGTAGAGGTGGTTGATTTCAGAGCCTCTGGGTCCAGTCTCTGGGCTTCATCTAGCATGAGACACCCTCAGAGTCACCTCAGAACTTCTCCTCCATTCCATGTGTAGCATTTCTTCTCTTATCCCCTTTGTCTGTAGGAAGGCACAGCCGGCATTTGTGTTTGGTCTGAGGAGGTTTTGAATATGTGTTTTCTTCAAATGAGTCTGGCTCCACTGAATCTCTGGCTCTTCTTTGTTCTAGGATTGGGTTGTTTATGGCCTGAAGGAGAAAAACACTCATCTCACTGGCCCAGTTTTATCAGCAGTATCTTATCTTGTGCACCTTCTTGTTTCTCTGAACAGCTCATCAACAATTAACATCCTTTCTAGAATGATCCATAAAACACTTGGGATTTTATAAGACAAGATGTTTAGTATATGTCCAAAACAAATTATGGTTTTTATCCTTTATTACTGTGTGTGTGTGGTGGCATGGTACTTCTATAAGCATCTATTTCAGGTGAATTATTAATTTATCCCATAAGGGAACATTCCTTTTTTACTATAGGAAGGGTCCATTTCCTTCTGCTGCATAGGGATATCCACGTGTCTGAGCATTACTGGACTGCACTGTTGTAGGTTAGTCTTGAGCAAAGAAACTGAGTATGACTGGTCCACTCCTAGTCCATGATAGGTACAAGCATGGACTCTATAAAGTATCTTAATGAAGCTTAATGAAAATACTTATAAAGACTCAAAAGCCCATAGAATTGTATAGAAATAATCCACTTACCATGTAAGGAATATGTAAAGAAACTGTAAAGAAGATATATACATTTTACTTGACATGAATACTCATCTTTATTCAAATAGGTATTAGATATCTACTGATCATTTATAATGTCAACAATAATATGCTACTTTCTGTAAAACTGATACCTGTTAAAACAAAGACAAGCATCAGTGTGCTTAATAGAAATTATGTCCTATCATGTCTTGCAGATTTCAATTAATTGAATTGTATCAATATGTGAAAAGAAAAAAGATGAAAAGCCTGGAGTTGCATCCAACTGATCTAAGTAATTGATTGAATAAAGGCCAGCTGGACTTGAGGGAAGGTTTGAGATGAAAAGGGGAAAGGCACAGTGATGGAAAGGAGAGAATGTGCGCTATCTTGGCAATTAGATGAAATGTGTTAAGAAGAGAGACGTGTGGTTGAAAGAACTGATTGAAAATTAGATTGGAGCCTAAATTTGAGAAGATCATTGGTGCTGTTGGCAGGAGGAATTTACTAAAAATTTAAGGGTTTGTGTAGGAAAGGAAGAGAACTACGAAGAGAAACATGGAATAAGCCAGTTGCAGTTATGGTTATGATGTCTTTAAAAGGGTTTAACATAAGGTTCTTGAACACTGAAGAGAAAGGTTGGGGAAATGCAGGAAAATATAAGACAGCTGCAAACAGTCGATGGGCTGATGAGAGATGAAGTAAGCTCTTCACAGATACGCGAGAAGGGACCGTGAACAGATCAATGTCTATAATATATGTGTCCTACTGCCAGTACAAAGGAAGGCAGTGTAGTCCCATGGCCATGAGTGAAAAGCAGAGGACTGAATTACAAGTTAAAGGAAATCAGAGAGAAGAATAGTTATTCAATCTCATTTGTAAAGATTGCATAATTGAAATAGTTTGAACTGACAAAAAACAAATTCACACAAAAAGAAAACTTTTTTTGCTATGAGAAATGTAACTCAAGGTCTGAATAAAGATTAGGCATTATTAATGAAAATAACTAATGTGGCTCTATGGTTTGTCATTTCTTGAGATGTGGAGCATCATGAGACAAAAAATAGTTAGATGCCAGGGGGAACATGTCGGTCACAGACAAACACTGGTGTTGTTTTATTATTTTTTTATTCTATGCCTTACATGAGTAAGGGGGATAAAGGGTCCTAATAAGGGGCTGGAGAGATTATTCAGGGATTAGTAGCTTTTGCTGCTTTTGCAGAAGACTTTGTTCAGTGCCCAACAACCACAATGTTGCTCACAATAAACTCTAACTATAGTTCCGGGGGATCAGACAGCTTCTGTTTTTCATGGGCTTCTCCTGAACTCATGAGGTACACATAAATGTACAGGTGCACACACATACACATAAAAATAATTAATTAATTAATAATATTTTTTAAGAGTTCAAAAAGGAATTTCTTCATACTCACTGAAAAACAAATGAAGGAGAGGCAGGGTGAACTAACATTCTCTTTTTAAATGAATAGGAAAATATATTGAATCTAAGAGCTAAAGGTTTATCTTTAATGATCTTTTCCAAGTATAATTTTGTTAATGTACTTTTCAAACAAGAAGTCACTGAATAACCTCTCTACCAAAGGAGATAATTAAATGAAGAAATGACATTTTGCTAAACAAAATCTTATTTCCAAGATCAATGACTGTATTTTTAAGTATGCTGACTTTTAAGAACTCTTCCCTGATAGACTTACTATTTTGCTTTTGAATAGTATTTTACTAATATTTTAGAATTTCTATAAATACATTTTGATTTATATATTTATTATATATAACATATTAATATATGTATTTATATATTATATCATAACCTCTCCAGTTATGCAAAGATCCACTCTTACCCTAACCCATCCAGTTTTTACTTGTTTTTTGAAAAAAATCCATCCAGTTTGTGTTTCTCAAATACTCTTCATTGTGTATCCTACCACCAGACAATGCTCAGCTTACCACAGGTCACATCTTAATAAAAATAGACTGTCCCTCTACCAGAAGCTATCAAATGCCAAGAGTACATTTTCCATGATTTTGTTTGGCTTGTACTTGCCCACTCTAGTGCATTCTATAAAAGCTACTGTGTGTTTATAAGAGCGTCTGCTCCTCTAAGTCCAAAAACATTTTTTGTGTAAGGACAGGCCACTTCTGGCTCTTAAAATCTCTCTGTAACCTCTTTGTCTGTTACATCTAAGCCTTGAGGACAAATGGCATAACACAGACACCCCATTTGGAGCTGTTTCTCTTAGCCTCTGCATGCTGATCTCTTGAGGGTTTCTGTGTTAATCGCCATCTGTTGTGATTTGAAAAGTTACTTTTATAGAAGTAGAGAAATGTACTAACCTATGTGTATAATAATTAGAAATCATGTTACTATCTGTCCATTTTACAGAATAATAGCAGTAGGTTCACCCCTAGAGTCCATGCCCTACCTAGCTAGAGGTTCCTTTACCAATCAATGGTAATAAGTATAATTTTCATCTCATGGCAATACAATAGAAATCAAAACCAATATTTAAAAATTAGTTGATTATTCCAAAAACATGTGTACTCCTAATGTACCATTGGGCTTCTTTAGCCAGAACAGACATTATTATTGTTGCTGACAGCTTTGCTGATGGGTAAAATTAATGATTACTTTTCTCCACAGGTTGGGTGTAGAGTACCATACAGCAGCATGAAAGCTAACTAGCATGAAGTTTTCATGTAAAGACCAGCTAGATTTTTCTATTTTAATGACTTGTTATCTAATGCCTTCTACAATAATATCATCAAATTCTGGATGGTGACCTAGTGCAATGTCAGTTGCCTATATTGTTTTCAGGAGCGGGGTATGGAAAGCTATTAGTCAGCCATTCAATAAGGAGAACAAAGCTTGGTACTGAGGTTTTCATTTGATAGAATGTGGTGTTTAGCTGGGGGTGTTGCTTCTTGGTTATTGGGTAATTAAATTGAAACCCATTTAATATTTGTATATGTGTATATTTGTAAAAAGTGTGTATAGAAGTCGGTTTCTATATGCCTTTTTCCAACCATATTTACAAAGAGAATATGTCTTTAGCTTAGTCACTTTACTACATTTCATTAGCTCCAGGGAAGTTGAAAAACACCAATAATTTGTTTAAGCATTTAACATCATAGGGAAAACTATACAAATGTCAACATAAATGTATTTTTCAGGGACTAGATAGATGGCTCAGCAGTTAAGAGCACTTTCTTTTCTTTCGGAGAACATGAGTTTAGTCCCCAGCTCCCAATTTGGGGAAACTTAGAACTGCCTATTTCTCAGGATCCTTGTGATCCAATGCTCTCTTCTGGTCTGTATGATAAACTATGCACGTTAACATACATTTCAAACACACTCACATACACAGACACACACACACAAACACACACACACCATCTGTTCTGGGTTGAACAACTACTCTGGCATATATTATTTTCTGTTCAAGAGGGTTATTTCAAGTAAAATTAATTCATTAAATGTCTCAACTAAAAAATAATCTAATCTATTTTTGTCTGTGATTTTTCAAATCTTTCAAATTCTTCTAATTATTGCTTTTGGATTGGAAAAGAGCTCAAAATATTTGTGGGTGCTAGGATAAGTAATCTTTGAACAAAAGAATATACAAGCTGAGGCTCACTGTATTCTGAAAAGTAAGAGTGCATTTATTTTCATAATAACTGACTTAAATCAACCAGAGAACAACTTGTTACAGAAATATCTTTACATGGTTTTGAGTATTTACTCCCATCTGACAGTCAATAGAAATAATTCTTTTATAGTACAAATTGCAAGTCACATGAATCTGAGAGATCTGATTACTGAGTTGATAGGGTGCATGATGTAAAATCACCAAATAATAAAGATATATATATTTATATATATGACACACAAAAATGATGCGGTTACTAAATTCAGACATCCAAAGTTTCTAGTTCACAGAGCGTTTAAGTACTCAAAAAACTCACATCATCACAGAATCTATTTTTTAAAACTAATTGGTTTAGGAAAGGGAAAATGACTGAATAAGATAATGAACTATTTTAGGACAATTGTTCTGAGCATCTGCAATGTTGTAGTTGAAAGGGAAAAGGAACAGTCATAAGAGGAATACTTGTAAATAAAACATAAAGTTATGGATCAGGCCCATAGAGTAAATGGTGAGGCCATGGGCAGGTGTGGAAATAAGAACACCAGGAAATACACTGTAAAAGGCAGTGCATGTTTTGATTAGCAGCAGACACAGCTGAAGGAAGGAAGAAAAAAAGGTGTCACTGACTAATTCATCCAACAGATCCCACAGGGTCTCATAAAGAATGTAAGAGGTAAATAGGTTTATCTGGGAATACACGGGAGAAGCCTTAAAAGTTTAATTTTGAATAAACAATGTATTCTTTTTGTAGTACTGTATTCTATGCCATTGCTGACTTTCATACGGCAAGTTACCACTTCTCCATCTGAAATTCAAACTTAACTGTGTATCCTCCATTTTTGTTTACTAAAAAATGATACATTAGATGTCAGTTAAGTTTGACAAAACAACTTTTAGACTTTATTGCTCCATTTATTATTTATCTACTGTGGCAAGATGTTATTTCATATAATTCTCAGCACAAACTAAAAGATATATATATAAAAAAAAACGTTCTGCATATCAAATGATAAAATGGAAACATGGTGAAGTTAACCTAATTTTAAACTTTACTCAATGCAGAGGCAACTTGTGAGGCAGATTTATACCAAGTAGAAACAAAGAAACTTGAAAAGAATTCCCTTGCAATTAATAACATTGCATTTCCCCATATGTACACAACTGTCAACACGTGAAACAAGGAAAGTGGTGTTTGGCAAAGATAATTTTGAGGGAAATTGTCTACACAATCAACAAACTTTGGTGCTATCAAATGTTAATGAAGGCAAATTAAGGCAATAATATTCTTAATAAATATTAACAGAATAATACTTAAAAAAACTTCACAGTTGATAGCATCAAACCAGAGCATTTTCATAAGCTAACACAAAACAATACCTTAAACAATGCCCAGCATGCTTATCCATGATGCTTTTTTGTTGATAATATCAGTTCTAACTGCCCACATTAAAATACTGATACAAATCAATGAACTGAATGAGTTCTTTGGCTAATCACAAAGATGTTTTCTTTCTAACTACACCAAAATAGTCTTTAATGGACTAGTAAGTAAGACTTTTAGATTTTTTATGCAAATAAAATCAGTACCCCTGATTTAATTTAAGTAATTTAACTTGCTTCATCTAGAATACTATGTAACTAACTCACTAAAAGGCTTCACTACCTATATCATATTTTGTTTAAATTAGAGCAAGACAGTACCTGTTCTAGAAGTCAGAAATATCATAACACACACAAACACATGCACGCACGCATGCACACCAGGCTATGTGATTTAAAAAGAGAAATATTACATGGATTTGGGTTTCCTTAGCCTATGTGAACAGATTCTCTGTGGAAGTCACTACATACACAATGGCTTAGGTATAACAAAGCATGCATCTAAAGCATCCTCTAGACATATCTCTCCTCTATTATAGTGGAAGTGAAAAGACATCACAGTCAGTCAGGTACACATAATTACAGAGAAATAGTATTAGCTATGATATAAAATACAAAATGAATCTAAGAGTCTCTAACACACAAATGACATGTAGGCTGAAAAGAAAGTTCATTGTTATCTATCCAATTTCAAGTGACATGAGATGTTGTAAATAATTCTGACCTGGACTTTTTGGGCCAGAACAAGAGGTTTGGTCCCACTTTCAGCCCCGTTTAGCCTCAAATAATCACACACAGGCTTGTATTATTTTTATGCTGATTGACATAGGATGGAGGCATATAATTTGCTAGTGCTTGCTCTCAATCTAAGGCATCTCATTTAGATGTGTGACTTGGTACCTTTTCTCAGAGTAGCATTTCCTCTTCATCTCCTGGCAGCTTCAGTGACTCTGGCATCTGTGTCTCTTGTCTGTCTGGTGGCTCTGCCTGGAGTGTGTCTCTGGCATCTGTCTTTGCTCTGAGAAGTTCCCAGGTTTCCTTTGCCTGGTAGCCCCACCCACATTTCCTGTTTGCCTTTGGCCAATCAGCTTTTACTAAACCGATAGGCAGGACAAATGTTTACATTACCAGCATAATCCCACTACAGTGAGAGGCAGAACTGACAGAATGGTGAGCTAAGTGAAACTATGGTGATGGGATTGGAAATGAGAGGTGATCAGCAGGTGGATGACCACATAGCAGTGAAGATAGAAAAAGATAATGCAGTACTTATCTGTGTCTTCTTGTTAAGATTGCCTTCTACCCAATCTTTCATCTCAAGGATCAGTGGATTGCAAAATGATGCTGCTAATACAGAATATTACCACACAGGCACTACATAGATTATTAGAAGCAATGAGAATTGGGTATTCAAACTTACAGTTATATGAGGAAAAAAAGCAGAGTATATATGTAAAAGATTCATGTAAAATACAGAAAATAGACATTTATAATAATCAACTCATGATTTCAAACTTGTATTCATCTACTAAAAATTTTAAGGCAATTCAATTATAAAATTAAGGATGTAAACATTAGTTAAAAGTAGTATAAATTTCTAATTTTTCTCTTAGATGTGATTTCTCTATAAAATTAAAAGTTGCAAAAATTCCATAGAAACATGTTCCCTCCCTCAGCAGTCATCAGCTGCCAATAGGTAGTCATCTGGAGGTAGGACTTTAAGAGACCTTCTGTCATCAATGATGTGATTTTAGCTGGCTTGATCTTGTGAGAGTCTGGTGCATGCTGTGACAGACATTGTGAGTTCTTGTATGCAATGGCTTTGAATGTACTCCTTTTGGTGCTTACATTCTGTACAATGATCCCTGATAATCTTATTCCCATGAAGGCTCAGTTAGCACTAACTGGACTCAATGGCTTGAGAACTTGGAATTGGAAAGTGATGATAGCCAAGGATTAGAGAATTGGGAATTGATTGATTCAAAACACATCATATGCATGCAGAAAATTCACAATAAAAATTAAAAGACAAAATATTAAATTAAGGAGAAAATACTCCATGGGAAGCAAAATTGAGCAATTAACCTTATCAGAGTTATCTTCTTAATATAAAGTATAGTTTTCCCCTTCATCCTCCTAACTTAATCTCCCTTTCTTGGTACTAAGAGTATTATGGTAAGAAAATAAGTAAACCAGCAAAGTATTTTTAACACTCAAGGCACCATAACATATATGCTATCATGCCTCCTATACCCATAAGAAGACTCTGCATTTTTATCCAGTGACCTTAGAAATAGAAAATGTCAAAATGACAATGATTAATCAATCAGTGCCTGACCTGATTAATAGCACACTCTTTTCTCTTCTAATGTCTCATGATTGCCCATTGAGATGGTTGAATAGAATTACTTGGTACTATACAAATTCAGAACATAACTTCCTAAAAAGAAGTTCTTTATTAGAAATGATGACAAATTGCTTACAGAAAAAGGAAATTCTAATGGGAATACAGACAAGTATATCCCATTCAATTCAGAACAACTCCACAGATGTTCAGGGAATAACATCAGCTTTTAAGCTCCCAGATTTCAAGGTCTCAGTGTCAAGGGCAATTCACCAGTCATTTACGGTTAAGAACCACTAGTGTATTAAAAAGATCATATCAGAAAGCCTATTATGAAGTTTAATGTAGGTAGGACTGTGGAATAGCTCAGTCAGTATGGCTCTCAGACCAGTCAGTTAATTAAACCAGTGAGTTCCAGGTACATTGAGAGCCCATGTTGCAAAATCAAAGTGTAGAAGAATCAGTCAACAACAATTTCTGGCCTCATGAGCAACCACAGAAAATCATACATTCATACTCAACAATGCACAGTAAAGTGAGAACTACAAAAGCCTATAAACTATTTCCAGTGCCCACTGATATTTTTTGAGACTGCTTAAAACAATCTAAACAGGGATATACAAAATGTGTTATTGGTCTGAGCAACTCCACTGCTTAGCAACATAAAGTCATAGTCTCTGGCATAAAGGAAAGGAAAAGAAATAAGTTCACATTTTTACCAATGCATTAATATAAGTGAACACACGTGCTAGGCTCTGAGAAGACTGGAAGACCAGAAAAAACAGCAGCATATATGTTCCCTTCAAAGGTACTTGGTCATGTACTGAGAAGAAGAGAAATAATATAAGTAATGAAGCCCAGTATGCACTGTGAATACAAAGAAAATAAATTTACATCAGACTGCACAGAGCAGGACAAAGACAAGTATGATGACACAACCTGTGATACCAATATGCAAGGGTCTGAAATTAAAGGATTTTGAGTTTGAGGCTAGCTAGGGCTACAAAGTGAAACCTTTGCAACAACAGCACCAATAGTAATACTAAAAGAAAAGAAGCAAATTGAACTGAGTCAAAGTAAGTTTTAAAATATGAAATAGTGTTATTTGGGTGAAAACGCAAACATTTTATAAATGGAAAAGAAACAACAACCAACATTCTGATACATATTTGTAAAACACAGAGACATAGAGCAAATGAGGTAGAGAGCAAGAATCTAGGAATTTATAATGGGATTCCAAATAAGCGAGAAATTTATAAAACAATCAAAATATTATTGTGGTTGTAACTATTAGCCTTGGACTTAAAATCTCTGATTGCAGATTGTATAAACTATCAGAAGTAACCTTGAGAAAACCAATTAACTTGAACGTGTCTTAGATTTATTTTTCTGGCTTATGATTCTCATTTTACATATTTGTTACCATAGACATAGCTCTCAGATATCAGTGGCAGTTGTTTATATTTCAAATAAAATAATTATATAATTAATGATTAAATATTAAAAAAAGTCCTTTATCTCTCTGTGACTGCATTTCTGTTGTGTCTGCTCTGCAACTTTTGCTACACCGATCCCCTCAGAAAGCTAAAGCAGCTCAGTCAGTAGATGGTCTAAAGCAGGGACACAAATTACTTAACACTCAGGCCAGCTCTTATCTGCATTCTGCAGATCTCCCACTTCTCCTCCTTCACGCTCTTCCTGTGTCTGTGGCATCAGCAGAGATTCCCTGCATAATTTAAGAACTGAGAAGAGAGGACCTAAGTTCGACTTTGATTGTTTGTGCTTCTGCAATCATTATAATTCTATTAGTGTGTTTCCTTGTGAGAAAATTAGAATGATAAATCCCTGCACTACCTACCTTAGTGAGTCTTTATGAAGATAGATGTGAAATTATTTTGAAAAATGGGCCACAATAAATAAATAGAGTAGATACATGCAGAGAATCTACTTATTCATTTTTGCAGTAAATAAAATGAATATGTTGCGGCTGGACAAATAGAATAAATTTCTGAATGTATACTAAAGGACATCTAAGATAGAGTGTTTATGGTATAGCTACAATGGTATTATCATGTTTTGGTTATGACTGAAGAATATAAAAGCTGTTATAATTTTTTTCTAAAACTTACTGTAAAATCTTGCAAGCCAAAAACTCATATAAGAATAAACCTGAGCTGAGCTCCTGGTCCAGCTGAGAGCAGGGGAGAAGAGTCTATATGAGCAAGAGGATAGGAAGTATGAGGAGAACTTCCACTGTGCTGACTGGCTGGAGCTCTGGGAAACCTTCAAGAAAAGGAACTAGGCCCTCCAAGAATAGACAGCTGTCCACTGACATGGGCAGTATGTGTAGCCTCCAAGGGAGAGAGCCAAGAGCATGGACTGGCCCTTCGGAGCTCACTCTCCCCTGAGGAACACCTAACCCAGACATGACAGTATGATGAGGAAATTGGACTTACCTGGAGTGGATGCTGAGTTGATCCACCTTGAGACTTCTTGTTCTTTTGGGAAAGGGGATGGGAGGATGGGGAGGAGGGAGGCTGTAGGCAGACAGAGAAAGATTGGGAGGTGGAAGAGAGGGAGACCAAGGAAATACATGAAAAAATGACTTTATTTTCTAAAAGTAAATAAATAAATAATAATTAAAAATGAATGAACCATTTTTAAAGTATGAACAGTTATGAACAGTTGTACCAGTTCAATGAATAGTTAGAATAGCTATTTTATCTACATAGAGTAAAAGCTTTACCTTGGACTTTATATTTTTAATTAAAAATATATTTTAAGCACTTACTCACTACCAAAAATGAAAAAGCAAAGTCAGAGCTAGCAAAACAATTCTCTTTATACTTTATTATAATTTTTGCTCCTTATTTGTCTTCAATCATTTTATGAGTTTATGTATTCATGTGTCTATGTGTATACATGCCGTGTAGGTGTGTTTCCATAGATATGCCAGAAGTGATCAACAGATTCCCCTGGAGCTAGAGCAGTGCAAATTTAAGTGGAGTTACAAATTGGCAGAGAACAAAACTGGCATATTTGGTGGAGCAGAAAGCTTTTTTTATTTCTGAGCCATTTCTCCCACCCCTAAAAATTTTGTTTGTTTTTTGCTGGTTGGCTTTTGTTTATTTGTTTGTTTGGTTGATTGGTTGGGGCTTTTTTATGACCTTTATCAAACATAATTAGTGATCAAGTCTCTTATTGCATGTTTATCAAATAATAGACAAATTACAAATTGCCCATTCTCTGCAAAGTGTCAATACTGAGTGATAACTGAACAAAAGAAACATATAAAGAGAGGAACCTTAAGTCAATAGAACAGAAAGATCCATTAGATTTATCTGATATCTCAATACTTGGACACGGCAGTCTTTCAGTACTACAGGTAAGGTAATTAAGTGGGCAAAGTTCTTCTACTTTCCTGTGGCCATGTAGCCATAGCATGTGGTGTCTAAAACCAAACTCACATCTCTATTGAAGCGAATTCTAAATTTTATCCATCTTGTCAGATGAAGTCCAGAATCGATAGAATCTGAATGATCTTCAATCAAAGAAGCAATGTCAAAGAAATAAAGGATCTGAAAAACCTCAGAGGTATGTGCATAGGGAAACTAAATGAAAATTGAAGACAGACATAATTCCAGGACTATTGCAAGCAGCCAATGATGGCAGCACTGAGGCAGGGTCAGGCAGGGTGAAAGTAATGGGTTCTGAAGTTCATTCTATAAGGTGAGAAGACAGAAAAAGTGTGTGGAAAATTCAAAGATTTCCCACAATACTTAGGGGTATATGGGTTGGAAGGTAAACAGGCTTATGTAATATCCCGCTTGTTCACTCATTATTTGAGATTGGGTGCAGAACTTACTGAATATAAAGTCTAGATTTGAACATAGACTTGTGGCAATAATTTTGATTTGAGATATCAAAAGTTAGGGATCCTACCTTCATTGCTAATGTTACAGTTTTGCCAAACAAACACTTTTCTATCCCTCTTCCTCGGGCAGTTACTGATGCTCTTAGGTCTTTGATAGAGAAAGTAAATTTACTTCTAGGTTTGCTATTTAAGCTCATTTTCACTTTTTTGAGATAGGATTGAATATAACCAAGGATAACATTGAATTGCTGATCTTTCCTCCTCCATCACCCTAGTGCTTGAAACATGGGTGTGCACCATCATTCTGCTAAGGAACAATCTAGGACTTTGTTCCTGCTAGGCAAGCACTTAACCAACTGAATTATATCCCCAACTCCACTATGTGACAACACATCTGAACAAACAAATTGGAAAGGCATTCAACTACCAGCCCTAGAGAGGCTTGGAGGACAGACCAGTGGATAGTATTTTAGAGAAATGAATTCAAGCTTTATTCTGATAATACACTATAGGCTCACAGATAATACATTTGCCTCTAAGTTTTTCATCTTTCTTTTTTTGTATGTTCACACTCATATACATGCAAGTAGATTCAGCTTATACATTTATGTCTGCTACTTATGTTTTCCCAGTAAGAACATGGGTCCATTAGTTAAAAGACCTTAAGTCTCAACAACTAGTGAGGAAAAACACACGATATATATTAAACAGGCCTTTCCTCTTAAGATATAAATTTATATAAAGGATCTCTGAAGTGGAAGCCCTTTCTTTTGTGTTTGTGTTTACCTTTCCCATCTTTTATAGTTTATTTTGAATATTTTATCTGTACTGTACAGATCTGTGCTTTATACTTCCTTAGAGATGGAAGGCTCAAAATTGACTGTATAATTCTTTACCTCAAGAGATATAAAATGTGGTCACCCCAAATATATTCTGGAGATATAAAAGTAAGTTTAGGTAAGAAAATAAAAATGATTCATGAGATAAAATTTTTAGTACATAAAGCAATGAACCACCTGAGTTTTCTTAAGAGGAATTTGTCTTGAAAAATAAAGACCTGAAAGATAAAGATATTTTCCAGGTGTAAATATGTAAAGATGAAATTTTGAGCAAAACCAGAAACTCATTAAAACCTCAAGATGTGGGAGACATAGTTTTCTGTTCTAAACAACTACACACTAATTCTGGTTCTAAATCTGTTATAGATTTATAATAATAACAAATTTGATAAACAGAATCTTTGTTTGAGTCAAGGAATGGACTTATTGGCTAGTTTTGTTAATAGAGTTATGTGATAGTATGAATGGAGATATTTTTATATCATGTTTATATCATGGTAATGTTTTTTGTATAGATGGACAACTTAAAACCAGGACAAAAAGTAGTTGGAAAATTTAATGCTTTCTAGGGTGCTCAGTATAGAAATTGTCACATATCCTTGATGACAGTAAGTGACAAACCACAGAGAAAAAGTTGGACATGTTACACAAGAATTTCTTTAGTTCAAAATTATGAGTGGAATATATTTACTAGATCTTGAAATGGTATAAATAAGGCAAACAGAGTGATTTTTTGATTAGTGAGTTCACTGCAACCTCCCAAAAACCTAAACCATCCTTATAGGTTTATTTATCAATCTATCCTACTGACCAGAGACTCACTGAAGTCTAGCACAGGTTTGTTGATCAATAAGTTGTGAACTTAATAATAATATCTGAAAAGATTTACAGAGCTATTCAGTGCAGAATACAGAATGGCCTTGAGGTGGGTGAAATAGTGATGTTAAATTGAAAGGCTATATAAGGTGCCTGCGGTGTCAAAGAAGTCCTACCTAGTAAATAAGTGACTACAATGCCATGCGAGAATATTTTCTTAGGATTTAAGATGTTGATGTCTTACCATGACATTTTTTGAATTGTCAGTGTAACCAAGGCAAAAATTGATTTTACACACAATAATTTTTGAAATGTTCTTATGTTTTCAAGAACCAATATAGCAGCAAAGTTTCAATATAAGGCTTTTTTGTACTGATTTAAGAATATATGTGCCATTATTTATGATGTATTTTAATGAACATTCACATGATATTTTCATTTAAATAAAACCACTTCTATTTTAACTAAACAAGTCAGGCAGTCCTTAACATTTCATTCCACTTTCACTTATATTATCTTCATTGTAAATGCAAGGAACATAATGTGACAATAATTAAAATAGCTATCATTATTTTATATTTACAAAGTAATTTGAAAGCATTTATTCCTTTTATTTTGCTTCCTAAAACGAAATTATAAGTACATTAGAAGAACTATATTTAGTAAAGTTTATGTTTTAGATTTAATTTATGTTTATTTTATTTGTATTTGTGTTTGCCTGAATGTATGTCTAGGCACCATGTGCATCCAATAACTTCACAGTTGAAAGGGGGCAGAAGATTCAGAGGATTGGCGTCATGTGTGGTTTTCAGTCATCATGTGGGTGGTGGGAATTTAACTAATGTCCTCTGGAAGATCAATCAGTGCTCTAACCTCTAACTACTACTCCACCCACCTAGAAATTATTGTCTAGTAAAGGAAATTTCAAAGACTAGGAGAGATCTGTCAGTCTAAGTCATATATTTGGTAATTGTTTGACCTTGATTTGCAACAGAACTAAATATTGTATATGCTTATTTGGTCATCAGTCAGCAGTAGCAATAACCTATCTAATAGAAACACTTCCTGAGGATTATTAACCTCACATATCATTTAGGTCTCTGGATAAATATTTAATCACAAATTTAAAGTCATAACTCATCTTCATCTGTTGATATTGTTAACATCTTTAGAGATGTGTACAACTTCATTGCAATGGTATAATTTGACAAAAAACACGTTTTGGTGACTTAAAATCACCAAAGCTTAGCATTTCAATGAGAAATTTTCAAAAATGTTGAGCACTTCCCTTAGTGTGTAATATTAGAAAACAAGAGAAGCAAAAAGGAGGCTACCCTGACTTAAAGGTCATCTAAAAAGCATTTCTTGTTTAAAAGAAAGATACAAAAGAGCTCTGGTGACATAATTTGAGTCTATTCCATGCTTTTCTTCTTTAGAAATAAGACTATTTTAAAATATTTTTAAATTAAAACATTATTATAAAAATTCTTGGCCAACTTGGATTTTAAATAAATGGTGAAATTGTAGTATCTGAAACTATTTTTAAAGACTTGGACTGCATATATTTTTTATCTAGACTTGCAACACCAGTATGTAAAAATAGGTAGATATTAACAAACACTCAAATAATGAGTGCTAGCATCTGATTTCCATATTTATAGAATAAATATCTTTTAGTGTTCCTCCCTTTGTGTTATTTCAGTGAAAATATTGAGCCAACATGTGCAGACTCATAATTCATCAGAAGTTATACTAATTGAATTATATAAACTTATTGTGCTAGTTTTATTCTATTGCTGTTATAAATGCTATGACCGAAAGCAAAAGGTTTATCACAACTAATAGGGCAGAAACTTGAAGCAGAACCTAAGAAGGTAGAAAATCACTTATGGGAATATGCTTAGCAAGCTTTTCTATATAGCCCAAGATTACCTGCCTATAAATAGTGCCACCCACTATGGACTAGGCCCTCGTATGTCAAATACCATGCAAGATAATCCTCCACAGCAAGCCCAAAGGCCAATATGACTTGAGCAGTCCTCAGTAGACATTCCATTCTCAGGTGACCTTAGTTGTGTCCTCAATCCAATGGGCCCCAGTCAGTCAATTTATCAATAATTCCAATATAGTGGAGCTCTGATAAAGTAAAGAATAGTGAATCCAGAATATCAATGAGCATTTTGTTGGAACATCAGTGCCTGCAGCATGGCAGAGGAAGGTTAACAAAGTCTATTTGTGCTTCCATTTTCTCTACTCACATGAGTTTCTCTTGCAGATCTTAATTGGAGTCCTTTCCACATAATACTTAATGTCTGTGATTATTTTAATCAAGTTCTGTGGTGTTTCTAATGAGAAGTTTAGGGAAGACCTTACACCTGAAAATGATCTCAGGTTCAGGCAAGAACTGATAGTCTTTTCGTATGGTCTTTTCAGATGGCTGAAATATTTAGAAACACAATAGGAAGAGGAATCTTTTAGGTATGAAATGTAATCAGGTAGGTTTAGAATAGAATGGTCATTCATTAGCAGAAGCAGAGGAGAGAAAGACCAAGAGACAGAGAAAGGTTGACCAACAGGTACAATGTTACAGTCAGACCAGAGTGAGAAGTTCTGCTTAGCTAGTAGGGGACAAGAGGTTAATAATTATTCACTGTGCAATTTTTAGAAAGCTTGAATAAACTTTTAGAATGCTTTCTACTCAATGAAATAATGCCAGTTAGTGACAATATTTTTTAAATGAATTATTATATGACGTATACGTATTTCAAAGCATCACATGATACCTTGTGAAAATATACATCTATATTACTATAAATGGATACAAAATAGATTCAATTTCTTTCTTTCTAAAAAGGCTACTCTGGCATGAAGTAGCTACATGGTTAAAAAGAGGGGGGAGGTTTGGGGAATGTGGAGAGACCAGATGGTGGTACACGGGCGATTTATCAATAAAGCCTGCAGCATAGCTGAGTTAACAACATGAAGATGACTCCAAAATGCCATGTTCATTCTCAGGACACACAACTGATATAGGGATGTTAATCAACTTCTTTTTTAAAGGAAAATCATCAGCTGAGCAGAAGACATGATAAAGATGGATTTATCTTTGCTTGTAGTTTTTGAGGAGTCAGTCAATGGCCACAGCTGTGAACCTGTGGCAAGACAGAACATCATGGCAGGAACATATTTGTAGTGGAACAAGATAGTTCCTGTCATAGTAGCTAGGAATCAAAGAAGGATAAGAGGGACCAGGGTCCTAGTGTCTCTTTCACGGGTATACCCAAATGATCTCACTTTCTTATTTAAGGTTCTACCATTTAAACCTCAACACCACCTATCAGTACCTCAGCTGGAGACAAAGCCTTAATAAAATAAATAGCCTTTTAGAGACACGTTGTTAGTGTACAAAGACCAAAAAGCTGATTAACCAAAGATTGTTTGCACTGTAAAATAAAATAAAAAATTAACAAAATAATGCCTGACTTTGATTTTGAAGAGTGGAGGATGAGCCAGAAGGAAGCTATAACAGAGAGAAAATACTTGAAAAACATGTTTTTGGTAGGAGGTAACAGAAAGACAGGGATTAAAAAGGGAACATTCTAACTAGCAGGCTTTTACAAAGAACAATTAGAATCATTTGTTTACAACCAAATAAAAAACTGAATTCACTACAGAAAAAAAGAACCTTTAAAAACTATAAAAATAACTCATCTGAGTTCGGCACCTATGTTATACACGCTCTCCACGAACTGGAACTCCAGCATTAGGGAACCCACTGCCTCCTCTTGCCTCTATGACCATGGACATTTCCACATGCGCATCCCATATAGAGACACATACTGAAGAAAAATGGACAAACACCTATAAATAATCTAGAGGCTTTCAGATTTAAAATCTGTGGTCTTCACATCCAGTAATTAACTCTGTCCTTCCAAAGTACAACATGGAATGATTTGGAAATCAACAGTAAAGTCTTGATTGAAGAGACCTAGGGGATTACAAAGAGCTAACATTCAGACAGACAATATTAAAGGTTGTAGTCCCTTCTTGTTATGTTCTCTAGAATTACATTTCTTATGTCCTAAATAAACCTAATTATTTGGTAGTTAAAAAAAAATTCTATCAAAGTCTGGAAACAATTTTTAAGTTTGAATTTCATCTCCCTGATTCTCATGCTACATTAATTTAACCTATATTAATCAGTAATCTTAAAGAACAACAGATTGCACACTGTTGAAAAATAGTCTGAACTACAGAAGTTTATAACAAATGGCAGCCCTCTAATCAGCCTGCTAATCTAGCTGAGCAGAGTGGCCAGGTGTGAAAGAAAAGTTACAGAGGTAGATCATAACTCTTTGCTGCCTTGAGTTCACTACATTAAAAGTAAGCATTATGCTATGGCCTCTTTAATAACTGTGCAACTAATTCTCACAGTAAAAGCATTCAGATGTTCATGAATAATTAGGCAGATAATAGAGACTAAGGTTAACACAAATACTGAGTAGTGATTAAAGGACACTTTTATCTGTGAAAGTAACTCTGTGGTTGGTGTGTGTGTTTGTGTGTGTGTGTGTGTGTGTGTGTGTGTGTGTGTGTGTTAAGCGAATTAGTTAATCACTTCAGTCTTAAGACATATTGTTGAAAAGCAAGAGAAGGTAATCAAGCTGTTACTCTTTTTTCTAAGAAGGTGATTGCCCTATTAATTCATCTATACTAAAGGGGATAAAATTAGGAAGGATACTGCAGAAATCCAACTTAAGACAAAGGAGGCAATATTGGAGTACTGACTGTGAGGGATTCCGGATGAATCAACTCTGGAATGAGGAAAGAAACCAAGGATATATTGAATATGCTTGCTTTTAAAGAGTTTTTTAGGAGGATGGGAAAAGACTCCATTGGTAAAGTACTTTTCATGCAATTGCGAGTTCCTGAGTTTTATGTCCAGTACCCATGAAAAGCACCTGACACAGTCTATGCCTCTGTAACCACAGTGGTGAAAAAGATTGCTGAGATAATCATAGAAACACACACATAAACACACACACACACACACACACACACACACACACACACACACACACACCAGACACATAAAGCCAGGAATTGTTATATACCTGTATTCCCAGATGTTGTATAAGATTTTCCAGGCCTGTCTAGGGCTGGAGGTTTAGACCTGGCCCACGTTGGCTTTTTCCCCCCAAAGAAATGAATCAGACACTTATATTAACTTCATATTGTTTGGCCCATGTCTCAAGGACATTACTAGCTAGCTCTTTCATCTTAAATCAACTCATTTTCATTAATCTGTCTGCCCCGTGGCCTGGCCCATGACTCATCTGGATTTTTTACATGTCTCTCTTCTTTGGGGGTCGGATGGAGACTGGCTAACTTTACAATCCTTCTACCTGCCTGTCATCTGATCTTCTACTCACTTTTACAGCGCTCTACATAGGCCAAACCAGTTATTTTATTTACATCATATAGAAAACATTTCCACCACATTCATCAGCAATTGGGAAGGAGGATCTAGAGTTAGATTGAACAGCAAATTTGAGACCAGCCTGGGCAGCATGGACCCTGTTATAACAGAATCAAACGCCAAGCATTCATTTAAAATGCCAATTCCAAGATTATAGACACATTGAAATAATGACTGTGGTCTTTAGTCACATTATCAAATGTATAGATCACAGTTGGATCAGACAGACTACTTAAGGAAAAATGTTTATAGTAACATAATAATAAGAAAAAATTAAAATACAGTAGCATAAATTATAGATTAAAATAACCAACATGTAAAAACATGAAAATAATGTGTTTTCATGTTTTCTCTTATTTTTCTGGTTTTCTATAGATTTTGCTATTTAAAACCATTCTTTATGTATTTTCTCAGTACCAATTCCCTCCAGCCTGGTTTTTGTTGTTGTTGTTTTGTTTTTCTGTTTATCTGTCTGTTTGGCAGGTGGTTGGGTTTTGCTCCTTAGGTGGTGGTGGTGGTTTTCTGTTGTTGCTTTCAGTTTTAATTTATTAAACCACATGGAGATGGTGCTTAACAACAACAAAAATCCCATCACATCCTCTCCAGGCCAGCATAATCTGATGTTTGATTCAAAGTTTCCAGCCCTTCTACCAAATGCATCATCTTCTATACAGTTAAAGCCTCCTTATCCTGGTCCCTTTTGGACATCATACACACAGTGTATCTCCATGACCACCTCTGTTAACATTTTCTTTTTCAGTGCTCTTTATTTCTGTGATTCAACATCTTATGATCCTTTCTCAAGACAAGAGTTATCATGCAAAGTTAGAGAAAAGAGGCATAGGTGGTAAGCCCCAGTAAGGGAGATAGATAAAAGGGTTATAGGGAACTGAACCAGCATTTAACAGCCTGATACAGAGCAACTTTCTGACACTCTTAGGATGGGCTGTTGGTTAGAGGTGGGGGTTTATTGGACAATAAACATCCATATATAAGGAAGGTGTAGATAAGAATAAATATAGAAAAAAAGCAAACTTAGATGTAAAGGATTTTGTATCGTTTGTTTGTGCAGTGGCCATTGAAAATTGAGCATGCCAGTTTTGGTCATGTGAACTAAAAAGAAGCCAGAGTGAGGCTTTAATAAAATCAGAGTCCATGTAGGAACAGGGGAAGGGTCACAAAGTGAACTCCACTAGAGGAAATTTCTAGAAGTTCCAAGTGGGAGCTGAGAGACAGGAGAGACAAGGTCACAGAGGCCCTTATGGGCTTAAGAAAACTACAGAGCTTAGGGGGCAGATCCTAGGGGGAGGAGGACAGAAAACATGGAGGGTTCCAATAGAGGGAGAGGAAAAATATATTTAATAACTAGAGAGTTGCCCACAGAGATATTCACCAAGAGATGGTAGAGGATATCTGCCAAGTAGGAGATGGGACATGGATGCTCAGAGCAAGTGGATGGAAGAAGCAACTGAAAAATATGAAACTAAATATGATAGCTAGCAGAAATTAGCAGAAACTAATGATCTGTACACATCGTAGAAGTCAGATCAGTAACTGGGTCAGTTTGAAATGTTAAGACAAGGGTACTACAGGGTGAATGGAGAAAAACTGCTAAGGTGAGTCAAAGATCCTGAATGAAACAATAGGTTCCGTTGGGTTTTTTTTTTTTTTTTAATTTTTTTTGATTTATTTATTTATTATGCATACAGTTTTACAGAAGAGGGCGCCAGACCTCATCATAGATGGTTGTGAGCCACCATGTGGTTTTGCTGGGAATTGAACTCAGGACCTCTGGAAGAACAGTCAGTGCTCTTAACCTCTGAGCCATCTCTCCAGCCCCTCCATTGGGTTTTTAAAGTACAAGTATAGGATGCACTAGAGAGAGAGAAGTAGGGGGCACAGAAGATTCTTTCTTAGGTAGAAATGAGAGGCTTAAGTCGCCTGAGGCTTTGGAGAGAAAGTGTGTGTTGTGTCTGGGTTATATATTTGGTGGGGTTTTATACTTGAGTGATGAGGGTGGTGATGTTTGACTTTAGAGGGGATTTAGGCATCCAATACCCAGGAATCTATCTGAGAGGCTAGTAAGAAAAAAGGAATTCTCTGGGGATTCAAGTGGAAAGGGCCAAGGAAAAACATCCAGACCCTGACTTAACTCCAGAAACAGAGCTTGAAATCCCACCAATCCCTGAGCTTGCCCCAGAATCAGGCCTCAAAAATCCACCAATCCCAAGGCACCTGGAAAGAAAAGCCCCACCCCATCCTTTATATGCTCTGCACCCCATTCAGTTTGCAGCTCCTTCTCACTCCTGGCAGCTGCCCTCCTGGATTCTTCCTTCCTAATAAATCTCGAGTGAGCTATTGTGTGCTCTAATAATTTCACCTGGAACAGAGTGGAATGAAGCAGAACACAGTGGTAGCACTTTCACTGGGGAAGATTTTCCCTGTCAGGGCAGAGTTGTTACACTCTGGGAGCCTAAGCAGAGCTGTAACAACTTTTCTGGGGAAACTCCTCTGCAGACATTATACTTGCATTGGGGAAAGCTTTCCGTAGAACAGGCCTGTAACCTGCAAACTTACAGCAATTTCGTGGTGTTCCTTGGCTCCCTTTCTAACCTTGTTGCAATGTTTACCATGTTCATTTTGACTTCTCAGGCTCCATAACCTTCATGATTTCTGTGAAAACATTTCCTCCACAGTTTTAAAAAGCCTTCTATTAGCCTTTAAGATTCTAAACTAAAAGTTACTTTTGCTTTGTACTATTACACCATATGTCTTATGAGAAGTACATCAAAAATATCCTTTATGAAATGCTCATTTACCCTGTGGGATGATGAGACTATTGAGATAAAATCGGTTTCTATACAACTTACTCTTCCCTCAGTATAGTGACTCATATAACACTTTATAGATAACTGTGCTAAATAGTGGAACTTGGTGGGGAGGAAGAAGTAACAGCCATTCAATGTAAGGCCAATAACTGTTTTAAAAGAAACTTTAAAATAGGAAAGGCACAGGTGAAAGTCTCCCAGGCATACCTATTCTCCAAGACAACCAAGAGTATCTGTCGGTTAGATACACATTGCCTAAAGTATGAATGATCAACAGATTTTTCAGTTATTCCTTACACATATTGAAGTCCTCCTGTGAAACACAGTGGTCCCTATAGCACAATATTAAGGATACTATTTATGCTCTGTTTTAATATTCCCATTGGTTCAAACTAGGCAGAAAGTAGATGATTTATAAAATAAGTAGATTTTTTAAATTATTTTTTTACTGCTTTATGAGATGTGTTTTTGGGAAAAAATGATGAAAGCTATTAAGATCTTTATCTGCAGATGTAAGATTTTGTTTTCTTCAGTATCATTATAAAGACAGCAAACTTAGTTCAAGAAACCCCGTTTTGTATTCTAGTAGCCAGAGAGATAAAATAGAGTTCAGTTTCACATTCCTGGCAGGGTCTTGCCCAGTTCTTGGAGAGAACGAGCTAAGCGCTAAGGACAACTGGATGATCCAATCGTTGGGCAGTAAAAACCTGCCTGCCACACCACACAGGTGGAGTCCAGGAATGTTAAGCTGTAAAAAGTACCAAAGCTGAGTTAATTCACAGCACAGCTGCGCCCTTGACCCCAAGTAACAACCCTGCCTCATAGTCTTTGCCTATAAAAAGCTTGTATAACTTGGGGTGATCAGCTCTTCCCTGCACTACACTAATGGGATGCAAGTGTAGTGCAGAGAACAAGCTCCCTGCCTAGACTTGTATTGTGCTGACAATAAACCTTGCTGTTGCATTTCAGATATCTGTGTCTCCAGTGGTCTCTCTGGGTGATTGAGATTCAGGCATTACAATTAGTCCTTTGTCACTGGAAGGCCCATGATTAGATAACCTTAATTGTGACTTTTCTATGCATAAATTACCTAACATAGGATTCAACAAGATTTCTCATACCCTTTCAAAATTAAAATGCCATGAATTGAATTGTTTTCCAATTTGTCAGCTTCTAATGTCTAGCATAGTGTACATTAATAATGTACTTCCTGGTGATTAATTTGTGCTTCCATTTATTCACAATTTTTGCTCCAGATAATAATCTAGGTAAAAATATCAAATAATGGGATATTATATTAAACAATTTGCTTGTACTTCAGGGCAAATGTCATATTAGAAGCCCACCAGATAATATAATTATAAATTGCTTAATTGGATAAGTAAATTAAATAAAATAATAATATCTTTCATAAAACTACATTAAAATATGTAACTGAATTCATTAGATAAACAATTATAGATATTGTTATATATTAAAAATAGAAATAAATATGACTAAATAAGATTAAATTAATAAACTTGGGGTTATCTTTAATAACCCCAAGGGGAGTAAATGCATTTGCTAAAGTAATATGAAAGCCAGAATTTTATAACGAGACCTTACATAAATGTAGAAGGAAAGACACACGCCTACAAAGTTGACCTCAGACTTCTTCATGTACATTTTGGCATTTTTCCCCTCCACCACAGTCCTACACACACAAACACACACAAAACATAATTATAACAGAAATTTTAGAAATAAAATATAAACTGAAAAGGATGTAGCTTGCTTATTCTTAACTTTACAAAGATGAAACAGAAAAATAATATAGAGCAGCCATAGTAAGTGAGGGTAACACTTAGGAACTGCTATATCTTGACAAAGGAGAGACCACTCACACAAAAACAAAACAGGTGAACAGGAAAGAGAATTTTGACTAAGCCTATTCCAGTTTTAAAGAGAGACAAGACTGCAGCATGACCTGGATTTGCTGAAACAACCCCGCAGAGATTTTAAGAATGGAGATAGCAGAGCCATTACATGATCAACATCTAAGTGCTGTGCTCAAAGAAAATGAAAAGTTTTAGCTCCTGCCCTGACAGGAAGTTATTTCTTCCCCTTACTGGGAAGCAAAGTGTTCTTCAATGTTTAACTGTTTCTACAGAGACAGGCAGTGTCTCAAGGCTTCTGGAGATGCTTCTCAAGGATAAACGTTCAGAGAAAAATGGCAAAATGAGCATACGAAAGAGTCAGAGAAAGTATTTCTAATGAGAGGTTTTCTAAGGTAAATGGTCCAAGCAGAGGGTAGCATCTTAGGCTCAATTCTGTTACCATTGCAAAATACTCCTCTAAAAGCAAAGCCAGGGAGACAGGCCTGTTTTAGATCACAAGTCCAGCCTCCAGCCAATCAGAACAGATAGATCAAGGCCACAGGAACTTGAAATAGCTAGTCACATCACACTCATACTCAAGAGCAGGGAGAAAGAAATTAATGCATACATACTCAACAGGTTTTCTCATAAAATCCAGGACTCAGCCTCACAGAATAATGCTTTCTACAGTGAACTAATTAATTTCATTATTCCATATTAGTTAAAATTATCAGAATTTTTCTACACACATGCCAATAAGCCAACCAGATTTAAAAAATTCCTCAGTGACACTCTCCAGTGATTCTAGATTATATTAAATTGACAATTAAGACCAAGCCATCATAGAAAAAAAGGGACCTCACTCTGAAACCATGTGAATTTCCTAGGAACCAGGATAAAGTACAAGAGAAAGTCTAATGTTGGGATGAGCTTAGGGAAACACAGGTGTGTGGATTGGAGCCTAGATGTAGGAATAGGTCTAATTTTTGGCTGTGTTAAAGGAAATGAACGTTTTTTTTTCTGATAAAAATCTATCTATAATTGAGACATCTGTGGGAAAGGACTGTTTCGTCAATCTGAAAACAGCAAAATGAATTGTTTCCATGGGAAAGGCAAACTCAGAAAAAGGATGAAGAAAACATAGAACCAACCCCCATGAGCTATTGTTGCTGATGGATGTGTCAAGATGACTGCTGCTCTAACTGCAATGGGACTGGGGACAATGGAGCCTAAAATAAGGCACAAGAAAGGTTCATGTAATAGCAGCCTTATTCAGAGTATCAGAGGAGTTATGACCTGAGGCTTAAGAAAGGTCATGCAAGTAAATTTCTCATGAGTCCCAGCTACATACAATCACAAGGACAAAATACACAAGGTAAATAAATGTATATATATATATATATATATGTGTGTGTGTGTGTGTGTGTGTTTCCATGGAGGCATATAAACAAATAACAAAAGCCAGTTGTGAAGAATAATCTGAAGTAAACACAATCCTCTCTGCTATACATGAAAAGGTTGAAAGCACAGTCCAAGAATAATTCCTTGTTTTTGAAAAAACTGAGGTCACAGAACTTTTTTCTTTGTTCCTTGTAGTTTTTTCTCAAGCACTCAGAAATCCCCTCTCATGACTCCATTCTTGGGCCCTGCTATGACAGGTGATGTTTAATAAATGCAGAAGGCAGATAACACTTTGAAGTTAGGTTAAAAACAGATGAATTTTAGAGGCTGAATGTCCACTGTTGAACAACAATTGTTGACAAAATGAACACCTTTGTGAACAGTTCAATGGTGACAGGGAGCTGCTTTTGGAGTGCCATAATAAGAGGGAAAAGTCCAATCCTCTATAAAAGCAAGTAACAGCTTTATTAATTAATATCAATTTTTCTCTCAATATTAATTTTTCTCTTAATATTTAGGCATATATTTTCTTTGAAAAGTCATCATGATGGAAAACATATTGCAAATATCTGACTATAGAGCACTTAGTAACATATTTTTATGAACTTAATATCTCTCCCCTTCACTAAAATGTTAGCCTAAGGGGATAAGTTGTAAAACATTAGTTATATGCTACATAATGCTCCAGTGAAACTAGCTCAGTCTCCACAGAAAAAGCAAGTCACTTATTCTCCTAATGAAAATGTGAAGTGTCTAAATGCTCTCACTGAACCCTTATATGGGTATGGCCTTATCTCTGAGAATCCATGGTTTACAAGAGCAAGCCACTTTGCCTGGGACACATTACACCCACCAAGTAGTTCAAGGTGGAGAAGAAGTATATGGGATCACCTACTTCTTCCAATGGGATCATTATAAAGTTCAGCTCAGGATCCATGCTCCCACTACTCCATAGCATAATCTATAACAATGCTGCTAAGACATGTCAATGTATTGTTCTTCTTTGGTTCCTATTTCTTCATTCCTTACAAGGAGTACACCCATAATACAAATTCCTGCTATTTCTGTTACATGGCAGGAGTATATAAGAATACCACTTTATAGCATTTTTCCAAAATTTTTTTGAAGAAACATACTCCGTAATATTTTAGATTACCCCCAAGCGTGCTGACAGTTACCCTTTAGATGCTATTGGAGACTGGGGGTGGAAGAAGAATAAAAAGTTTTGACTTATGGTAGCATTAACATTGTCAAGGTTTCAGCCAATGACAAACTGAACTGAGATATAAAGAAGCACATTGTCTAGTGAATTAGTTCAGACTCTAGGAAGCTATGAAAATGTATTATATATAAAGTAGGCAAAACTCTTTTTTGTTTAAAAATTTTTTACATGCCTACCACTTGTTGCCCTTTTTTCCCTCTTGTAGTGGGAATCCCGGACTTTTAGGTTGCTTCCAGCCCAGCGCGCGCAGCGGCGTAAGGAGAGGCGGTCCTTCCGGCCCCAGCGAGCAGCGACTCCGTACTGCAGTGGCTAGGCGTGTTGCTAAAACTTTCTTTTACTCATAATTCTAACAAAATAAATCTTATTTAAAACATATCAATTAATAACAAATTTATTCCACAATATTTGGCGTGTTGCTAAAACTTTCTTTTACTCATAATTCTAACAAAATAAATCTTATTTAAAACATATCAATTAATAACAAATTTATTCCACAATACCCTCTTCTCGGTCACTCTCTTCCAGCTTCTCCCCCACCCACTCCTCAGAGAGGGTAATGACTCCCAGGGAAAGTCAATAACAATCTGGCCTATCAAGTTGAGGCAGGAACAAATAGGAATATTAAGGATGAAAAAAAGTATTTCACTATAAGGAATGGACTCCAAAAAGCCATTTCGTACATTAGGGATAAGTTCTAGTCCCTCTAACAGAGGCCCCACAAACTGTCCATACCACCCAACTGTCATTCATATTCAGTGGACCTACTTCAGTCCCATGTAGATTCCTCAGCTGTCAACCCAGAGTCAGTGAGCTCCAAATAGTTCTGGTCAGCTGGCTCTGTGGGTTACTCCAAGCAATAGTGGAAAGTGGAATAGTGGTTTTCTCCTCTGATCAAATTGATGACCACCCTAATTGTCATCTTAATACCTTCATCCAGCACATAATGGAAGAAGATACAGACATCCAGAGCTAAGTACTGTATGGAGCACCCAGTCCAGTGGAAGAAAGGGAGGAAAGATTATATGATTCTTGATGCCTTTCAGGAAGCAGAGGCCAGCGAAAATGTTTATTCAACAGCTGAAGTCAACATGTGAAAGTCAGAGGACCTCTGTAATAGAAGACATACAAATCTATGGTTGAAGTCAAAAATCAGAAAAAGGTGATTGAGAACCCTATTTTAATTCTGTAATGACAAGAGCCCTACAGGAAGTTGGATTCACATCACAGCACCAAGTTCAATGTCCAAGTCGGTAAGAGGTGTACCTCAGACATTACATGAAGACATATGGATTAATGAACAAGAAAACCATACCTCTCAGATCCATGCAATGCTCTTGGCCTGGAACAAAATGTGTCCATGTGCCCCAGTTAGGAGGTATACCACCCTCCTCCTGTAAAGATGATGCAAACCAGTTCTGTGTCATTGTGATCATCTCTTGCTGCTTCACAAAGCAAAACTATCAATTCATAGCAGGTCATTGCTAAGACAGCAAAAGAAAAAAAAAACATTGACCTACTAGGTGTAGGATGTAGATTTTGGTAAAGGCCAGAAAAGACTGGATGTTAGATCCAAGAATCTTTCAATTTGTATTAGTAGGAGTTCCCTAAAGAAACATAACTGATAAAATGCACATCACACACACATACAGACACACACACACACACACACACTCACACACACATGTAGACACACACACACACACACACACACACACACAAAGAGTTTTATTAGATTGGCTTACCTAAAATGTACTTGATAGTCTAACAATGGTCATTTGCATGCTGACAGATTGAGTGAGGGTCTGATAGCTTCTCTGGGACAGAAGCCATGTCCTCCTGGTACTGAAGAACAGGAGTACTCACTCCTGAAAAGCTTTATTCTTCAGTCCATATTAGAAAGTTGAGGAAGCTGGGCTCTGGTGTATAGAAGCAAGAGCAAGAGTAGCATTTGCATGGACACTTCTTACCAAGAAGCCAAGCAAGATGGCAGCATTACTTTGCCCATAGATGGCTTTGTATCTGGATCATCCCTAGAAGTTGCCCATCCTAGGGGACTGTCTTCCTTACTCAGTTTATCTTTTCTCTAAATACCTTTAAGAGAAGCACAAAGACATGTCTTTTACTTGATTCTAGATCCATTCAAGTTGACAAGATTAGCTATCATATAATTGATGGCAAAGAGTGAAGAAATCAAAATGTATTTGATTATTTTTATAAACTTTAATTTGTATAAAAATAGTTGTACAGATAAGAGAGAATTCATGAAATGATTAATATATTTTTATGTTATATTATATTTAGTTTAAACTAAACGTATTTTTTCTGTGACCAAATATACAAGGTACTATTTTTTGAACTTTTAAAAATGTATTTATAATACTTGGAAAAGGTAAACCTTCACAATTGAATTTTTACTAGTAATTTTCTGTTAGAATTGCAGTATGTATGAACTTCTGCTAACACATCTTGAGACAAACTGTCCATAGGTGTGACTAACTTAACAGTGATCTTCAAGTAAAGATTGCAACACAGATAATGTTGTGCAAACTTGGTTATGCAGGTGACATCCCAAACTATTGATGTAATAACTTTAATTAGAGTTATTAAGACTATGCACCGATATTAGATGTGAAACTTCTCACCAATAATTTTCATAAATGCCAGATCTTAGTCATTTCTATGCAGAAAATTTGAAATTAAAAGAGCTGAATCATAAAAATTTATAGCCACTGAGACATTAAGAGAGGCTGTTACTTCCTTGTGGAAGACTGTCGGGAACACTTCATTTCCCTCTGCAAATACTGAAATCAACAGGACTTCGCACACTGATCCTTGCCATTTATTGTCAGTGTACCCTCATTTGTAAACCAGAACAGCAAGCATTCAGCCTGAGGAGTCACATTTGCCTACAGAACCCACAGATATCGTGTCTATTCATAAATAGCCAGTGGTTTCCAACAGCTTTAGGGTAAAGCCACAAGTCCTAGTGTCTCATAAGTTTCTGCATAGCTAGATTTCCATCATGTCAGGTCCATTACACTGATTTCCCAAGTAAGCAAAAAAGAAAAAAAAAAACCATAACAGCAATATCAGCTCATCTGCCTATTAATGGTAACTTTTCCCCTCAAATCTACATCTTTGCCTCAGTCTTCTTCTACTAAAGATCACATATGCATAACTGTTTTGTTCTAATAGTTTAGACTTATTCTTTATTATTATTTCTTCTCATGCACCCACTGGCTTCTACCAAATAAGCTCCATTCCAACATTCAAAAAGAGCTTCTCACTGGGCGAGAGATGAGGTAGTTTATAGAAAATACAGAAAGTAGATATATTAAAGAAGATTTTCTCTGTCACCAAGATCTTTCTGGTAGGAATATATCATTTTGATGTTATTACACATGAGTATATTTGTGCACACACACATAAATACAAACACACATGCACACAAACACAGACATGCATACAAACACACACATGTACACATACCTACACAGGTATACACATACACCTATAACTTGAGGTCCTTTCATATTTTCTGTCTAATTTTCAGAAATCCCATAGCCTTTGTTATTTCCTGAATGAGTAGTGAAAGAAAAACAAAATTATTTGGTGTTTTTTAGTTCCTAAAGCAACTTACGAACTGTTTTAGAGTGCTAAAGTATAAAGATATTCTACTACAAAGTCAAGTGCTTCAGGCTTCACTAAAGCAAAATCTCTCTCTATGACATTTTCCCTTTCTTTCACTGATAGCTCTCCCTTTTCACTGGATAGCAGGCCACATAAATAGAATTTGTCTTTCCTATGGCAGTTTACAGTAACAAAATCTACTCTTCTCTCCCTCCACCTTCTGCCTTTAAGCTGAACAGAAAGCAATTCTCTAACCATCCTTGAGAGATGGTAGACCAGGGAGGGCCCTTATTCCAGAAGCCATTCTGTTCTATGCTAAGAGGGATGGATTCTGACCAGGAAGGTAGGCAAGCCCTGCTGTTCTTCTCCACTGAATCTGCTAACATCCAATTCTATTATTTCTCCAACTATGTTCTTTGAAGTTTTTACACTACACTCATGCATATCCAATGATGTCTCCACACTTGAACACAGGGTTTGGAGACTTCAAAACTAATGCATCCTGGAGACATACAATTAAGTGACTATGAACACAGTTTTGTGCTGAGGAGGTGTTCCCTAACTCCACAGAGGGTATTGCATAAATATGTTATCTCACACATACATACAAATTTATATTGCATTTCATTTGCAACCTTAAAGGTGTTTTTGAAATAAACTTGTAAGTAAATACCATAAGCATGGCATTAGATGTCCAAGAATAGTATGAATTTCACTAAGATCAATGAAATATGCCGACAAACTAATCAAATCCACGGACAGGCTAATGGCTCCTTAATTAATATGAATTTACTGTCCCAGAGACTCTGATTTGCACTGTGGTTTGAAACAGGGATATGTTTGTGCCTGGGGCCATGATATACTTCATGAAAAACAGTGTCATCTTTGAGTTAGGTCTGAAGATGCACAGTTGTGCCTATTCACTTGTTAGTGAAAAAATTATTCATGTATATTGGATCACAAAGTGACCTGGGTTATGAGTGTATAATCAAAGCACTGAGGCTATTTGGTCCTGGATTTCTTAAAACAGAAAAGTGAATCAGCAAATAATAGCAATATAGTTCATTTATCTTTCCCTTACATTTTTGTGTTCAAGCCCAACCAAGAGCCCCTGAGTTGATTAGAAGTATTAAAGGGGCTACTCTCAATGAATAAAGCTAGAAAAAAAATCTCATTTTTTCTGACTCCTGGTAATCTTTTCAACATACTTTGTAGTCAGGGAGATTCTATTGGCTCAGTCATTAAAGGGCTCAATACCTAAATATGAGGACTTGTGTTTTAGATTCCAATAAACCATGTTAAAAGCTAAACATACTCAACACACTTCTAATGCCAGTGATGGTGAAGAAGCTGTGCATCCTTGAGGCTCACTGGATCACTGGGTTAGTAGAGTTGGTGAACTCTGGAGCTTCTGGATTCCATGAACATATATATACACACACACACAAACAGACAGACAGGTTCTCTCTCTCTCTCTCACACACACACACACACACACTCATAGAAACACACACATCACATCACACAGACACAAACACAAGGATTATTTTAATAACTGACAATCAGCTCTAATTTTTCAGCTCTACCTTTTACTATTCATCTTCAGTGACTTCATGACTTCTACAGTTCAGCATTGAGTACATAAACATTACTGGGTTATGCTCTAATACTTGGTACTTAAATAAATAATTATTGCACAATGTATATCTAACTATAAAAAATCATTATAATTGTGGACCTTAAAGTATAATCTTTGTTAATTTATTATTTGAAAACTAGATTTATAGGAGGCATGTATGCATATCTCAGTCTCTAAGAAGTGGATAGGATGACTTTAGTTTGAATACAGAAGAATATGATTATTCTCATAAGGGATCAACAGCTTATCCTTTGATTGATTTTCTCACTCCTTATATGGACTCTGATCAGATCAGCATTCTGTCAGGGGGAAACTTTATTTTAATATTCTACTTAGCTTTCATCATGTCTTCACTGTTTGACTTGAGCAGGATAAACACAGTGTGGTGTGTGTCTGTGTGTGTCTGTGTGTGTGTGTGTGTGTGTGTGTGTGTGTGTGTGTGTGTGTGTGTAATTAGCATTTACCTCAGGACAGGTAAATTGTAAACTTTCAAGGTACTGAGAATACTCTACATGAGTAAAGTACATTATTCAGAGGGACTTAACGACCCAAACATGGTAAAAATCAATTTATAATCAGTATTTTGGATTTATATTATGGCACTCCTATTTTCTGCTAGACCATTCTTATGCACAGTGAACAGCCATGGCACACATGCCTTTTAAATGGCATGACCTGAAGCCTCACTTCCACAAGGACTGACAGCAGCAGTTTAAACCATCTAACATTCTAGATGCAAAGTAGAGAAGTCAGGTAGGCAAAAGCATGCTGCATCACCTCTCTCTGTGATTTTATCTATAGTGAGATACCAAACCTACATCCTAGCTGGCAGGGGCTTCAGCCTAGAAGATCTTGTTTGGGCTAGTACGCATAAGAAAGTTGTCCACATCATCAGCATCTCTGTGGACCCAAGGGGAAGAAACAAATCCACTGAATCACTACAGGCAAATGTGTAATACCAGAAGGAATACTGCCTCAAACTCCTACTTTCCCCCGTGAAAACCTTATGCTCCCCCCCCAAGGAGGATAATTCTACCTAAGAAATCAAATGGGTCATGCAGCTAATAGGACCTGTGATACCCATCCAGAATGTCTATCTAATGGACAAAACCAGTGTCATCACAAGGAAGAGAAGAAATTTGAGAATATTCCGGTCTTTACATGCCAAGCCAACACCCTGCTCTTTGACATTTGAGCGACAAGAGCAAAGGAAGCTGAAGAATAAGATATTAAAAAGAAAAAGTAATGCACTGTTGGTGTTATCGCAATACATTTTAAGAAAAGAAAAAAAATGACACTCAAACTTGACATGATGTCTGTGCTAAGTGTAAATAGTTTACTTTTAATCATATAATATGTATTTTAGTAATTTATTTTACTTTTTGGTATGATCATCATTATAAATTATGTTCACAAATACTAGGCTATAAAATTATTATTTTTATTATCAAATGTGCTAGTGCACACTCCAGGTTTAGACAAATCATTGAAACAACACCAAAACAAACTCATTTATAAAAGTTGCCCCAACTCTAAAGTGCACTAGATTATTCATTCAGATATTCTTTCATCTTTTAATCAGTGAGCACCAAATATATGTGGAATATTTTACTGCACATAGAGGTAAGTTATTAATCCCAAGGAACATATGTACAATAGCAGAAGAGAATCAGACAGGAGGTTTGCTATTAGAATTCTTTATTCTACTAATTGATTTATCAAACATTTTATTCTAGATAACAGGCAACACTTACTTTTCAATAAATATACATTGTACGGAAATGCACACAGGCTACAGGGAAAGAGATGGAAGAGGTGGTCGATGTCAAGGAGGGTGAGCGGGAGAAGTGCCTTCTTGGAGAGTAGAAGAAGGCTGACTTAGCAGAAAGAGAATGCCTAGAGCAACCGTCGCTGTGTTTCAGCTGGTTTGTTAGACAGCCTTATTCTGACAGCAGCCACATGATATGGTTTTGAAGGGGGCTCTGTAGAGGGGAAATCAGATGGCAGAGCTGATGAAATCTCAGGCACTATATGTCAGTCGATAAAAGGAGAGATGGTCAGGTATGAGCAAGGACAAGAGCATTATTTGTCAAGACTAAGCTCCAGAGAAGCCAAACAGGGAGGCACAGTTACCTCCTCAAAGATAAACGTGTCATTAAGGTTGACATTCTGTGTGATTCTTATTTTGTAATTTGAAAAATGTGAAAAATATCTCCCTTCCAAAACTACTGACTACTTCTCGGAATCAGTACCTTTTGGAGAACAGCCAGTATTGATGTGGAAGTTCATTTTTTCACCATCTGATCACCACAATCAATTTAGACGTGTCCCCTGCTTCCTATATTCCTGGATGTGATCATTAATAAAATATGATTTCATTGGGCTGTTATTTACTAAGAATACAAAAATGTCCAGTCTCCATGCAGTTAAATATTTTTACATGTCAAAATGAAATTAGGTTATTAAAAATAAATGCAAATACAATCCAAGATAAACAGTTCTACTTCAAAGGGCATTTTATAATCACGCATAATGAAATTAATGCTTATAAACTGTAGCCTTAAAATCAAATTTATAAACTACTAATGCCCTAAAATCTAATTTATAAACTACATTTTAAAAATGGAATACTCCTTACACCGTGGATGAGACTCTACTGCCCCGGGATTCTGATTATTTGGAGTAAATTGCAAATAGATCTTATCCTTTCTAAAGCATACATAATTGTATATGTCTTCCCAGCAAGTAAGACACTTTTTCAATTTGGCCCATATAATACAAGTAATATTCTATGGAAATCTCAAGATAATAGTTTTTAATGAAAATATTAGAACACAAAACCAAACCTGCAATTGAAAATAAGTGCATCAGTGAATTATAAGCACTTAGACATACCTATTTTAGTTAGATTTTTTACTTGGAATTAAATGATTTTCCTTTCTGTGTTTGCTGTATTCACAGAACAATTCAATCCAATATATTTTTGTAGAATTTCAATTTCAGTTGTGTGCATATACATATGTGTTTATATACATACACTAATGTATAATAGATTTATATTAGTTCAAGAATGATAAAACTATATTATTCTATAGCTATGTAATACATACCTATGAAATGGATCACAGATGAGAAATATCTGTGAAAGAGAATCTGAGTAAAACACAATTTGTAGAGCACAGCACAAAGATTGCCACTTGCAGCTTTGTGGCTATAGCTAATTGTTTGCAACGATGATTTGAAATCTGAACCAAATTGATTATCTTACACTTTATGGAATTTTCTGTCCATGTGAGTGATTGTTACAATTTTATGATGAACTTTGGGACTCTCTTAAATAAAGAGTATTTTAGACTGTTCTCCAATGTCAAAGACTGCTAGTTTAGCTCCTGAATGAGTGTTTCAGTGAATAATATAGAGCTTATTGACAAGATGTCATGATGATTAAAAAAATACTTTTGGTTTTAACCATTCAGAGATAATTTCAAGTCCTAGATAAACTGATAGGAGTGATGTAATAAGAAGCACAAAAATAGCTGCCCACCACCTAATAGGATATTATCTTTATTTCAATTCACATTTTATAGCTGAGAATATAAGTTTACAAAGGTAAAAGTATTTCTTTCAATACACACTACTATATACACAGGATTTAACTTCAATCTTTGGTTTTATAAACAACTTGCTTACCTAGCATGCTATGGTGGTCTCCTCCTGCATACCTAAGTTTTCCACATTTGACAGCTTAAAGATATGGTACATTATTACTGAATCGTGGAAACATCCACATAAATCACAACAGTTAACCATTTTTCTATACATAATCATGATGATAATATGATAAACCTCTTCATTTAAATTCAGGTTTATATCTTACTAATATATTAAATAGCATCCTTTTTCTGTTCTATTTTAGTATAAACCAAATATCAGAAATTATTAGAATTGTTTCTCAGCATTTAACCAAGAAAAATCTCTCTCTGCTTTAGAAACAAAATAGAAAGATTTCCCCCTTCATCAATGTTTCAAAGAGTTTGTTACATACAGTAGGTGAGAATAACATCTACATCCAAGCCTACACTTGGAGTAAAATCATAACTCAGTTATTTTCCCTTTTGGTGGTAAATCACAAGGTTCATGAGTTGTTCAGACTAGTCCCTATGTAGAATACAAACTCATGGCATGGTCTACCTTTCATAATCTGTATTTGTATATTTCTCTCTTCATTCATCAAAGGATAATTCTGTGTCATTTTCATACCAGTGTCTGTATTCATGTACGAGATGTTTCTGTAAACCGAACAAACAGAAAAGACACACAATCAGGAGTTTTGGACACTTAACAATAGAGGTCAATATCATGTCAATGCCAAATTTTAGAGGGTTTTGTTTACATATCCTCAAAAATCTCTGAAAAGAAAATATTACATAATTCCTAAGCACACACATCACTACACACTCACACAAACACACACACACATAAAGGCACACATACACATACATATACATGCATATAAGAAAAGAGAAACACATATATGAACACACACATTTCTAAAAAACTGTTTCACACTTATTATCTCAATTCTTTTCTCAAAATGACACTATGGAATTAATCACTAGGGTAAGATTTGTAGCTGTATTTTTTTTATGGGAAAAGTCAAATAAAAGCAATGTGAATTGGGGTTTTATCTAATACATGAATCTAATCATCAGACACACTTTTTATTAAGTACATTTATCTCTCAGTGAGGAACAAGAGGAATTTAACTTATTGTGATCTTTTATAATAATGAAGAACAACACCCTAGATATCCCTCTCTTGGTTTTGATGCATGGTTTTCTGTTATTAGTTATCAATAATTAACTCATTAATTAGTTTAATCAATATTTATACATTGAACATATAAAATGTAATACAAATTCAGAAATAATATGCATATTATTTTCTTCTAATTTTAATATTTCAATTATGGAGTTAATTATGTATCTTAATTATTATGGTTTAATTATGAGTGTTGTGTACTAAAATTCATTTATCCTTACCATACCACTGCTGGCTGATTACCAGGGAGATTCTAAGTCAAACTTCTAAGGTACTCATACAACCACATGGACAAGTCTCTGTAATTATTGACAGTTTCACCTGACATGGTTTATTTTCCGTTTTTGTTTTTTATTTCTTTTTTGAGTATTTCATACATAATTACAATGAGCATGCTCACATTTGTTTCAGATTCCCCTTCTAGTTTCTCTGGGGCCTCCCCAAACCCACCCTCTTCACACTGCCATGTTTTCTTTTTTTAATAATCATCAAATCCAGTTAGTTCTGCTCACACACACTTACAAGGTGTGGGGCCATGTACTCAAGCATCAGTAACTACTTCCCCAAAGAATAATGAGTCCCCTCCTCCAGTACTTATCAGCTGCTTAAAGCTCCTAATTTATGGTGAGAATGTCATGAATTCCTCTCCAATCCATGCCAGAATTCTGACTGGTTTAATCTTGTGCAGGTCTTGGGGAGGTAACAAATACATTTGTGAGATCATGAGTGCAATAACATCAGTTATAGATTGAGACATTTGTCCTACAGGTAGATCATATTCTACTAGGTAAAAGAAAACATTACTTCAGTGGGTTACTCTATTGTGGAAGGTGAAAGACACACAGAATGGAAGCCAATAAAGGATGGTGATTGTTCCCCAACCCCTACATCAACTAAGCTCCCTGGGTGATAACACTGTAGTACCTGTACAAATTCCCCTTCTGCACAACCTTTAAGATCCTCTTTAAATCTGCAGTCTATCAGAGAGCTTTTTCATTTTTTCCTTATTAGCCTGTATTAACCTATATTCTGATAATAAATATCAGATATAAATATTTATTATCAGAATGTAGGTTCATGTGGCAAAGATCATAGATAAGACATTTAGCTAGAATACATCAATAATCTAATAACTACATACTAGTATATGCTATGTTTCAACTTTCTATGCAAATCTTCATAAAATTCCATCTGTCTAGCTGATTCCTTCATTTATTCAACAAGAAATCAAGTGAGAAATTTGAATGTTTTAAGTTTGGCTTTCTATAAATATAGCAGATCATTTTCCTTTGTAAGACCACGATTCTGAAGAAAGGACATAGTCTTTATTTATTTATTTATTTATTTATTTATTTATTTATTTATTTATTATTAACAAAGAAGTCAGGCTTTCTATCCCTGTATATCATTATTCAAGGTCCCTTCCCCCTCCCACCACATCAGGTCATTCTTTCTTCTCCACAACTACCCATCCCCTCCCTGGGGAGGCAGCAGACAGTCCCATGATCCCACTGACCCAATATTACTTAGTTCAGTCTCCACTCCTGGCAGATCCAGTTTTGTCTCCCCTCCCTCAAGAGTGAGCCAGGTTTTCCTATAGGTGGAGTGGGATCCGAAGAGTCAGTCCAGGGTGTTTCTGATCCCAAGCTGTTCAGTGGTTGTGGTTTGCAGCTTGGGCATGCTTCGCTTTTTTCTTGTTTGTTTGTTTAGAGACCACTAATGAATGAGTACATCCCCTGCTTATCTTTCTGAGTTTGTGATACCTCGCTCAGGAGGGTATTCTCCAAGTCCATCCATTTGCCTGCAAATTTTAGGATATCATTTTTTCTTACTGCTTACTCCATTGTGTAGATGTACCACAGTTTGTTAATCCATTCTTCAGTTGACAGACATCTAGGTTGTTTCCAGGATCTTGCCATTATAAATAATGCTGCTATGAACATAGTTGAGCTAATGCCTTTGGAGTATGACTGTGCATCATTAGGGTATCAACCCAGAAGTGGTATTGCTGGGTCCTTGGGGAGATTGATTCTCAATTTTCTGAGAAACCGTCATACTGCATTCCAAAGTGGCTGAACAAGCTTACACTCCCACCAATAATGGAGGAGTGTTTCCCTTGCTCTGCATCCTCTCCAACATAGGCTGTCATCTGTGCCTTTTATCTTCGCCAATCTAACAGGTGTTGGGTGGTATCTCAAAGTTGTTTTGATTTGCATTTCTCTGATGGCTAAAGATGATGAGCACTTTTTCAGGTGCCTTTCAGCCATTTGTAATTCCTCTGCGGAGAATTCCCTTTTTAGATCTAAACCCCGTTTTTTACTTGGGTTATTCAAGGATTTAGGCTCTAGATTCTTGAGCTCTTTATATATCTTAGAGATCAGTCCTCTATCACTTGTAGGGTTGGTGAAAATTTTTTCCCATTCTGTAGGCTGTCGTTTTGCCCTATAGACAGTGTGAAAGGACATAGTCTTAAACTGCCTTCTAGATACACATCTTTACATCTGTAGATTAACAAAGCTCTCAGGTCTCATCAGAGATGTTTGTTTTCACAATAGATGGATATTAATGCAGCAATTCATCACTACTCAAAAATGCAGAGAAGAACTGGTGTGGAGTGGCCAGTTCTAAATAGGACATCTATTCCACAACTTTCCTTCAAGGACCAGTCAGTGATCATCTTGGAATAGAAAAGGAAAATATTCTGTTTGCTAGATGTGACAGATACTGTACACATGCACTCATGGTGGCTGGGACTTTATGTACAAGACCTGTGCATGTTCAAGACAGCCAAAAGTCTAGTATGAGTTGGAGATGGGATAATGTATTTTTACCCACAGCTGAGGAAATACTGGAAATTAATTACTGCCAGGAGGAGAGAAAGTTTTCTTTAGTTATAGCTTCTGATAGACTGTTGTGTACCAGGGTTGGCCCTGCATCTATGCATAAACTGGTAGGCTGTTATGTTTTTATGGATGGTCACATATGTATGCACATACTGGTAGTGTTTAATGGACTCAGCTGGTTTTAGAAAGTACATAAACTTGAGAAAGAAAAGTGGTGGCAGATATAGGAAAAGCTAGAGAAGAAAGAGGGGCAGTTACCATTGATCAAAATATATTCATCTATGAAATTCTCAAATAATAACTATTTTGAATATGTCTAAACAACTTAGGCTTTACAGCTGAATTGGACTACTGATTTCTCCTCTCCCTAATAAAAAAAAATACTGAACAATTTAAAAGGACTAATGATTTTTGTAGCATAGTTTTTAGTTTTATATTCATTGTACATACACTTGAGATTCCTAAGGGCATTTTGTGAAATCATGTGATGTGTTGACCATGTTTTCGCATCCTTTCTTGTCCTCTCCTTTGTTCCCTCCTGCACCAGTGTCAGTACCCCCAGCACACTATGCATTTTCTCTTTTCATTTTACCATATGCTCACAAACATGGTACAAATGGAAAGAAACGCATGACATTTGTCTTCCTGACACTGACTTCTCTTATTCAGTATGACAGTCTTCAGTTGCAACTGTCTTTTTGCAAACTGCATCATTTTACTCTTCATGTCTGAATAAAATTTCATTGTATACCAGGCTTTCTGCTGCTGTATTCCAGGGCCAATCCCAAAACTTCATTATCATGAATAATATCATAATACATGCAGTTGTACAATTATCTCAAGAGTTTGGCCCAGAGTCATCCAGGTATACCAGCAGTGGTATAATTGGGTTACTGTAGACATATATTCAGTTTGAGGATAGACTAGGTTACACTCCTGATAATATTATGTAAGGGTTTCCTTTGCTCCATATATTATCAGCATGAACTGTTGTTTTTTTCGTGGCTGTTATTCTGACTGGGGTAAGAATCTCATTACAGTTATAATTTACATTTCCTTAATGGCTAGTATTATTGGTCCCTTTTTATCTATTTGGTGACCACTTGTTCTTTATATTTTGACAATTATCTATTCATTTGCAATGCCCAATCTATTGATCAAGTTTATTGCCCCCTTTTATAATGTTTGCAAGAAGCAGAGACCTGTAAGCCTCTATAAAGATCTATACATTTTTGTTATCTTCAATCAGATTTTAGTATAATTAATTTATTAGTAACATTTTCAAATATTTATAGAATTCTATCAGTGTTTACTGAAAGTCTAACATTTCTTGGTTTCATGTGTGTACATACGAGTGATAGGCAAAGGCTAACTAAAATTCACAATACAGGAACTCTATAAAACCACACACTATCAGTGCAGATAATCTTTCATCCTACCCTAATTACACTTTAAAAATCAAAGACCTTCTGCTAGGAGTGATCTTACAGATGACAATTGCAATCTTATGTCTGATTTTACTTCTATTATGTGATTTCATGGTATTTTTATTATGCTCAGGATAGTGGTTACATAAAACAGTCTTGTGGTGGCTGTAGTCATACATAACAGCCTAAGTGTTCAGCAAATATTAGTTATTAAATTTTAGTATCTATCTCACTCAATTTTAAGACCTTTTAAAACCTTGAGGAAAAGGTGAATTTTCACAGTAATCCCCTACCTTGATAATAGTCACATGAAACTATTTTCCTCAGATCTGGGTACAAGTCCAAAAGTCCTTACATATTTTTAACACACATATGCATCACCCTTCTTAATTATATCCTTCACAACATTATATATCTCAATTCTAATAAAATGAGTCTTTTCAAGTAATAAATTTACTTATTTTCATTAGAATTTTAGGTAAAATAATTTTGTGAAGAAACAATTAAACAAAATAAGTGAAATAAAATAAAAGCAAGAACTCACAGTCTCATTCTTTCAACCATTAAATAACATTTGAGGTCAAACTTTTTATAACAGTACAAGGAAAAATAATTTACTAATATCCACACAAATGTTAATGCCCCTTATCAAAAAAATAAATTCCTTGTTATTTCTAAGAATGTTCTTTATGTGTTCCATGGTAGTCAGATAAAAATTATTTCTTTTATCTATCAGTTACCAGTACTTACTTGCACTAATTTGTGATGAGAATCTCAATGAAAAAAAATGATAAATTCTTACCATTAAACTGTAGTAAAAAGTTTTTTTTTTTTTTTGAGTAAAACTTTGGTCACTCCAAATAGTCATCAAGTATATAATCAACCAAAATTCATTTTACTGAGCCATGCAAAGGGAAAGCATGAATCCAGCTCATGGAAAAATGGGACTTCATCCAGAGCTTTAACAACATAAAGGCGATGGATGCTCTTTACCAACTCTATTTGGCTTAGTGGTTTCTTCCCTTCCATCACAAAAGATAGAAGAGGGGAATAGTGCTACCTGTTAATTTTCAATGTTCTCACATTTGCTACCAGAAAAGAAGGGAAGAAGATGTCTTCAATCTGAGGAAAGGTTTTAAGAGAAAAATGAAATAAATTGAATAAATTAAACTGTGAATCTAAGTGTCAATAACATTACAGACATATCTTTGTGTCAGGGGAGGGAGAGAGACAGAGACAAAGTTTGAGAGATTTTACTTCCAAATTTAGTAGGTTTATAAACAGATAATATGTACGTAGATGGATGGATAGATGACAGATAGGTAATAAGTAGGTGGGGGATACACAGATACACACATAAACAAACATACACATGTGCAAGGAAGAGCATGATTTTGTTTTTGACCCTTTTACTCACCTTTTTCTAAAATTTCTGTGTAGTAAGTAAAATAGCATGTTGACTCATGCTCAGACTAATGACAATACCATGTTTGAGAAATCTGGCATTATGGCCTCTTTCAGTGTATAAATGCTGCAGAGTGGACTTACACAAACACAGATAGTGAGGGCCAATCATAGCATCTGATCCCTCGATGCACTCAAGAGACAGTAAATAGCAGGTGCTCAGGGCTGCAGCAAGCGCAGCACAGCCAGATGTTTGACAGAGAACTGACCCTCAAAAGTAGAGTGAACACACTTGAAATAACAATAAAAGTTGCAGTGTAGCAAATCCATAGTTCAGATATATCTATTTATTATCAATATTACAGAAGTATAAATATAATCAGTATTACATAGGTACATGAGTGATTGTATGTGCTATGGTTTCACATAGTGAACCGTGGGTATCTCGCCACCTACACATGACCAGGGAGATTCACTAGAGTATAAATATGGCTATGCTGTCACTTGGTGTTCTACATTGTTCAACACTATCAAAATATAGGGATACAATGCTCTTTGTTTCAAAGCTACTGTCACTAAAGTGCCATGGTGTGCTTTGTGACTGTATGTACAAGGACATTTCAAAAAATAAGGTGGAAATATCCAATTATTAAATCCCAAAGGTTAAAATTTATGTCATAGTGCATTATATTGTATGCATATCTGACTTAATATTTATAAAGTGTGTGTGGTGTGTGTGTGTGTGTGTGTGTGTGTGTGTGTGTGTGTGTGTGTGTGTATGCTCTTAGAGTCAAAAAAGAGGCATTTGATGCCTGGGAATAGACGTTACAGGTAGTGTAAATAGATAAAAAAGGATTCTGGGAACTGAACTCTGGTCCTGTACAAGATCAGCAAGTACTGTTAAAAAGTGAGCCTTAATTCCTGCCCCTGAAATAATTTTTATTGATTTTCACTGGTGGCATGTGTGTGAATGAAAGTAGTTTATGAGTAGTGTCTGTGTGTGTTGCATCTGCATATGCAGAGTTTAGAGGTGGACATGGTGTCCTCCTCTATAACTCTCTACCTTATTACTTTTAAATCAGGTCTGTCACAGAGCCTTGGGCTAGGCTGGGGGCCAGCAAACTCCAGCAAGCCTATTGACTTTGTACTCTATATCACATCACAGAGGATACTGACAGGTAAATAGCAGTACTCATTTCTTACATGAATGCTGGCCTCAGAAAACAGACTGCCATGTTTGAATAACCACTGATTTAACCACTAACCAAACTCTCAAGCCCCTAAATTAACTCTTAATTTACAAACATTACCACTTCATAATTTTGTAGATGCCATTATTGTATGACATTTTTTCTCCTTTATTTTAATATTAAAAACTTACTTATGCCTACTGAAAGTATGCATGACTTCAACATGCCGACTAGATAGAGAAGCCATCAAAGATGGTGACAGAAACAATGACAGGACATCCCTCACTGAGGCAGAAGTTACCTGAGACTTTCTGCAGATTTCATAGAAGGATGTTTCACTTAGTACCCAGTGGCATTAATTGCTATGGAAACCAGATGTCTTTCTCATCGTTTTCTTTCCCCAAAATTGAGGTTTCACTGCAGCAGTAGAGAGCTGTCAGGGGCTACTCAGTGTCTTGTAAGTGTTCTGCTGTTCTTGACACTGACAAACAGAAGTGCATAGCTTGCTGATTCCTGTGATCAGCCTCCAGCCTTCCAATGTTCTACCATTCTGAAGTAAAAGTAGAAAAGTGAAAAAATTCATAATAGGGGCATTGAGATGTTTTATTTATTACAATTTATAATTTCTTGATTATATCTAAATGTGGACAAATACAATAAATAGAATTTATATCAAATAAAAATAGCAAAATGCTGCAAAGCAAGTGAATAAGCCCCCAAACTAAGCAAACTCCATATTGTGACTTGTCCATGCATAAATTAATTGAAGAAATTAATAGATAAATTAGTTTATATTATACCATATACTTATCTTTTGTTTTTTCATAAATTATGGGCATTTCAATGTTTCTAAGGGTGGGTTCGTATGATTATTTGCTTTCATCATAGTTTGTAAGACTGTCTTTCTAACTTCGAATTTCTTTTGGGGGATTATCTAGTTGTTGCAGGTAGAGTCTACAGTTGCTCTAAAATAGCATCTCTGGGCACAAATACCTGTGAGTGATTTCTTCCTTACAGTCCTTCCTTCCTTCCTCTGTCCCTCTATTCCTCTCTCTTTCCCTTCCCTCCTTCCTTCTTCCTTCCTTCCTTCCTCATTGGAGCATCAAGATGCCACATTTTGAGATGCTGTGTGTATAAAATCAAAAGACAAGAAGCTAAGAGTGAATAATGACAATAAACTTACAGTAATTAATGTTACATACAAAGTTAACATTTTTATTTATGGCAGGATTCTTATAGTATAAGACTGCTGTAACTATTCTTCTCTTCTTCCCCCATTCCCATCACATCTTCTCCACCCAGACTCTAAGAAAAATACTTCTCCTTCACAGATAATCTTGTAGTGTTTTCTGCGAAGTTCTTGAGGGAGACTTTTTCTAAGATTTATTTGGTAACACTACTTTTCCTAACAATAATATTTTTAACATTTTAAACAACTTTGTCCATCACTATAATGTATGAAAGTTTGTAGGTCCTAGGAAATGTATTATGCATCACCTTAGAGAATTATATTTTGATCTGTCTCACTAGTCATTTGATATCTAGGATCTATCATTTCTTGGCTCCCAAATCAAAACATTCCATTTATCTATTTTCACCATAGTTATTCCAGGAAATAGATACTCTTTAATCTCAGTCTTCTCTATAGATCCATGGGTTATAACTATTTCTCAATCTTATTCATTTGATGTAGATTTTCACATATACATCACTATCTCAGGAAAATATCTAATTTTGTTATTAAGACAGGTTCCTAGACATTGTTTCTTTGGTTCTTTTGTATAAGCCATAAAAGTCACAAAGACTATCCTCTCACACAGTTAATAAATTAAATATGAGGAGAGAATTTTTAAATAAATAATTGTTTATGCAAATTAGTAGTATAAAAATACTAACAGAATGTTGATGTTGAATAAATACTTTTAGAATGTTCTAAAGTAAGTCTTTAGTAGTAAATGGAATATAAAGAGACATTATCATTAGAAACAAAAGAAAATAAAGTTAAGAAGAAAAGTTCAAAACCTAACTTTAATAAGATAATAAAACCAGAAACATCTTATTTCGATTTTTCTATTGATCTCAAATCATTTGTTGGTTTACTTCATTTACAAGTAAAAAATAAACTATATTCCTCAATAATAATTAGATCTCAAAGAAATTACACAATTTGGCTAAAATTTAGTAGTAGAGAATACCATTTTTTGTTCTAATTTTTTTCCTACATGAAGAATTCTTTCTTTGGCTATGGAAGGTTACATTCCAACACAGGTGGAAAGTATACTTGAAAGTTACATTAAAAATAAAAGCCCCTAAAATCAGTTTGAGACAAAGCTATACTCTCTCCACAGTGTTTGAAACATAATTGTGTTTGGAAAGTCTGAGAGTCACCATGTTTTGATTAATTTTACAGCATTCACTTACAAAGTTGGCACTTAAGTATTTCCATAACAAAGCTCAGTAAATGCAGTAATGTTATGTTATCATCATAGATGAAATTTTTATACTTCATTCAAAATCATGCCATATTTATTCCCTGTGGCCAAAACCAATTGCATTTATTAATAACAATGAACAATAAGAAACAGAATCATAAAAACAAAATGTATGACAAACTCAGTCTCCAGTATGTGGGGGATGAGAAGAAGACATTGGAGATGGCAACAGGTTAGTAATCATCAAACATATTAATAAATTATAAAGTTGCTTTGTCTATTGATTGTTGCAAGTTAGGATTATGGAGTAAACTTAACTATCAATGTATTACCATATGAAAACTCAAAAAAATTTTGTAAATATATTTTAGTACTCAACATTACACTGTAAAGCTTAAAATAATGAAATAAAACGAATGCCTAAAATTGTTATTTTATAACAGTATCAAGGAACCTGATTCTGTCCTATACTCTTGCATTCATTGAGCTGAAAAAGATTTTTTTTTCTAGTTCAGTTTTACTAAAAAGAAAATGTACCAGTATTATATAAAGATATATACTGTATAAATGAAACAATTTGGAAACAACCCTTATGTTGTTCAAAGACAAATTTTACTATTATAACGTTTTATAGCATGTTCTCTCTAAATACCAGCAAGTTCAAAATAAGGTTTGACTATTCGTGCCATTACATATTCATTAGCCACTAAGTTCCTGCTTATGCATCCGACTTACTTGTACAAACTGATAATATGTTGATTAAAACTAAATCAGTTTTCATGAGGTATTGTTCTATTTAGAAAAAAAAAAGAGAAAGTAAACATAAATGAACATCAGATGATGCATAAATAACATTCTAACATGGCAAATTTAACTTTACAATAATAAGTATATATAAACTAGATGAAAAACATTAAATTCCTGAATCAGATGCTGTTAAAAGATAAGAAGTCATCTTTGACTCCAATCCCTTTCTGTGAGAACAGAAACCTTAAATGTGGTGGAATATTCTCTGTATAATGTAAATAAAGGAGCTGTTTTGGTCCATGTAGAACACCATAGAAGTGGGTGGAGAATCAGAGGGCAGGCAGTTAGGAAAGGGTGGAATTACTCAGTCTCCACCCATCCCCCAAAGAAGAAGCATGTAGGAATCCAGGTGAGCCACAGGCTGTGGGCCACGTGGTGGAAAGATTAATGGAAATGGACTGAATTAAGATGAAGGAGCTAGCTCGTAATGTGCTTAAGATATGGGCCAAACAATTTAAAGGATATAAGTGTGTGATTCATTTCATTGGGGGACAAAACTGCTGGGAACCAGGTTCCAACTACCACCGCATGCTCCAGGCCACAAACCTCTGGACCCAAAAGGGGCCCAGGGAAACTTTCTACAACAGATGGCTTCCCAACGTGGGGCACGAACACCCACATAAAGCCTGAGAAAGTTTAAAATGGTTTTTTGAACTGCATATTTGAATTGATTTACAGTACAGAGACAGCGTAGTGTTCAGGCAGGAATTTAAAAATGGTGCGTCCGTAGCACACAGCTTAAACTCATACGTTTCACAACAGGATTGGCACAAGTGTGATTGATTTAAGGTTTTTGCTTATACTGAACAGAAAGGAAACAGTTAAAAATGGTTTTTCTGGTAGCCACGCAAACCAGGTTCCAAACTGCCAAGAGGGGTGGAGTCAGCAATTAAAGTGACACGACCTTTTAAAAGCTCTTTGGGTTGAAAAATGATTAAGAATTCCCAATAAAACAGATTTAGACTCTCAAAACCTCTAAAGGGGGTACAATATATGTAAAATACGCATAGGCTTCAGAGAGAGAGAGAGAGAAAGAAAAAAAGGGTGACGAAAACCCTTTAAGAAAGAGAAATAGAAATAAAGATTTTTTTTTTAAAAAAAGGCCATGTAAAGATGGTAAATAAACAGAGAGTCTGGATTATGTTTGTTTTGTTTTCTTTTGATTTTTTGACTTTTAATGAGCTGACTGCAGAAAGATGGTTGATTGCTGGGGCTGCTAAATATACGTACTTTAAAGATATTTTGACTTTGAAATCTGTTTATAAGAATATGATACTTGGGAAAAGAGTTTCTGCATTTGTCTCCATAGAAGATCAAAACCTGTGGATTGGTTCTAGGCAAATGTGGTTCCATTTGCCAAGGCCACCTGAATGAACATTCTCAGCTTCCAAGAAGCCAGTTGAGATGATCTAGCTTCAAAACCCCATGAGATTGTCATCGTCCATTGACCGCAGGAAGCAGTAAAAGAAAGGAAGCTACGCCCAATTTCCCAAAAATATTGCTTATTAATGTTTATTTTCATTATAAATGGTTAATGATCATAGTCAATTTCTTAAAAAAAATGGGGGAGGAGGATATGATATAGGAATGATTAGAAAAGATAAGTGGATTTTGGTTCATTGATATAAACATAAGGTCAATTTTGTTATGTTGCATGTATTTTTCTACTCTTGATTAAGGTATGATGTTTATATAACTCCTTTAAAATTGCAATGTATAATTAAGAAATGTAGATTAATAGTCATCTATGATAATCAAACATATAGCCATGTTAGTTAGGTCTTTATAGGTATACAAAGATATATTTCAGTTAGATAGGTAGTCTTCAAATACTTCAAAGACATGCAGAATATGGCATTTAAGATATTTTAAGAACTTAGACTTTTCTGAACAGTGAGACAGGTCTGCTCCTGGCAGCACCAATGTATTTCAGGAAAAAGATGGGCATTGAAGATACTTCTTGTGGAATTTACTTTGTGGCAACAGTTAGCCACTGGACAAGAAACTGTTCTGGTATTGACTGCTTGATAGTATGCTGTATAAACTGGACATGCAGGTTCCATAGGAAAGTGACCTCTGAATGTGGGCAGAACAAGCCAAAATGGTCCTTCATGTTCCTGCTTTGCAGAAAACATTGCCAGACATTCTTTAGTACACAAGTAGAAGCAACTGATGGACTGTGTCAGATTTCCTGCATCACTGAAAGGTTTGCCAGAGGCTTTGGGACATAAAGGCTGAAGATAGATGCCCCAACATTACAAAGGAACTTTAGATGTCTGTCCAGGCAGACATTGGTCATCTCTGTCATTTTCTACACTTTGGAAGTTGCTTGCACTTCCTGATTATTTGCATAATAATATATCCTTCTGTGGTCTTTGATGTGGTTGAAGGTTTAATAATTGTAGGTATAGTTCTTTTTAGTTTAAAAGGTATATTAGATATGAAACTTTAGACTCACAATGATAGTCTTTTTAATTTTGGAATACAAATAGATTGGATATTGTGACTGTAATTCCTGCTTGAGAGTTGTTCTGTTGTAATTTTGCTATATGGAAATTGAAATCTTTCTTTTTAATCAGACAGAAAAGAGGAAATGTGGTGGAATATTCTCTGTATAATGTAAATAAAGGAGCTGTTTTGGTCCATGTAGAACACCATAGAAGTGGGTGGAGAATCAGAGGGCAGGCAGTTAGGAAAGGGTGGAATTACTCAGTCTCCATCCATCCCCCAAAGAAGAAGCATGTAGGAATCCAGGTGAGCCACAGGCTGTGGGCCACGTGGTGGAAAGATTAATGGAAATGGACTGAATTAAGATGAAGGAGCTAGCTCGTAATGTGCTTAAGATATGGGCCAAACAATTTAAAGGATATAAGTGTGTGATTCATTTCATTGGGGGACAAAACTGCCGGGAACCAGGTTCCAACTGCCACTGCACACGCCAGGCCACAAACCTCTGGGCCCAAAAGGGGCCCAGGAAAACTTACTACAACACTTAAATCTACCATATGCAGCTTGTTTCATATACCGAGTCTTCTGTGAAACTTCAGGAACTGGCCTTGGTGCAGTTTAAAAAGCCATTTTGTAATTCAAGCCCAAACACTTCATTGTCTCTGTACCATGACCCCATCAAAGACACAATTTGAAAGCTTCTTTTTGGCTCCATTTTTGTGCTCTACCACTGTTTTTAAGCTTTCTAAAGCTTTATATAGGTATATTTTACCCACATTGGTGCACCATTTCTTATATTAAGTTTCTGGCCTGGAATTTTGGGCCTAGACCAAAGCTTTGACCAGCAGTCTGGAATTCCGGCAGTCTGGCAGTCGGGCAATCTGACAGTTCCACAGAAACACATAGAGCCTTACATTAATTTTATGTTGATTGAACTAGAGCGCAGGCATATAACTCGCTAATTCTTTACCCTTAAACTAACCCATGATTCTTATCCTGTTAAGTCATTCAGGCCTGAATCTTTTCTCAACATCATTTTAACTACTTTCCTCTGCATCTCCTGGCATCTCTGCTTTGCTTTTTCTGTTCCTATAGTTTTCTTAGTCTCATAGCTACACCCACAATTACTGTCTGCTTTTAGCCAAATAGCATTTTTATTAAGCCAGTAGGCGGGACAATTATTTACAATGGAATAGAACACAATTACACTACAACAGAATATTAGATTAAAAGAATGCCTATCTAAAAATATTCATTAACAATTAAATGACAGTTGTATGAAAGAACAACCTGGATTACCACAATTCAAGATACTTAAACAGCTGTTAAAGTATAAGAGACACAGACATCTTAAAATGAATAAATATAAATATTAACAGAGAAAAATCTGAAAGAATAAAATATTAGCATTGTGCTTCAAAGACACAAAATAACATTTCTTATTTTCTTCCTTGTTGTAAATATATATAAATATATATGAACACATATTTTTAGATGTATATATTTACACTCACATACATATATTATAATAATAAAACATTTGCTGTTTGAAAATGTGCAGGCAAATTCTATACCCTTTATACATTTTACATAATGCAATCCTCAGTTCTTCATATCAAACCATGTTTTTATTTATTCATTTATAAAAGAAAGTGGACACAGGGTAGTAAAGAAAAACAAACAGTGATTGTTAGAAAAAAAAGACTTTAAATGGAATAGTGGCTGTAGAGTTTGTGTCCTTACATCCTTGGATACAATGTGTACATATTACTTTTGGACCATGAGAGAAACTAGAACAGCTTGAATATCTTCAATATTGTGCTGTTTAAAAAGTGAAAGAATAACTTCAATGTCATGAAATATTAACTTAATCATGATACGGATATTGTTTAAATGCATTCAGCCAAGTTTCCAAAACTAGTGGCTTAATTTATACATAAAAAATAATGGACTAATCTGAAACAATTTCAAAAATAAGTAGTTTAAAAACAGGTGAGTATTCTTTTTACAAAAGATGGGAGAAGCCCTTGCAGTCAGTTAATCATTGTCCTGAAAAAAATGCAAGATACCCTTGCAAAAATAAAATGGGCTTTGGAAGCAGATTTAGCTTTTAGCTCCTCTGTGAGGTGATAACTTTGTAAATTAGCTACAGTTAAGAAATTTTCATGCAATGAAAAAGATTGCCTTGTCAACAGAAGAAACTTTTGCTGAGAAAGTAGTTCACTGCACCATTTCCTTTGATGCAAAAACACTGCAAATGACCTTGATGCCTACCTAGTTATTTATATCTGCATAAAACTCTGAGTTGTGCCCATAATTAGAAAGATTGAAGAAGGAAAAAAATTTGTGTTTGTGTGTGTGTGTGTGTTTATGTGCAAGGTGCTGGAAATATTATATTAAATAACTATAAGGTATGGGAGTTACATTTCACATCTTCAAGATGTTAAGGTTTAGATAACTGGTGTTAGTATATAGATAATAGTATAGCAACAGATGTGTATTATGAAACTTTCCATTGATGCATTTCTGTACTCCTTCCTTGTCTGTGCTTGATGAAATTCTTTGGTTCACTCTTCATTGGAATTAATTCTATTACTTGTCAAGGGTTCACACCAATGGTTCAGGGATCTTCTGTATATTTTTGGAGCTATTCCTCACATGGCTTTCTTTTATTCCATACTAAATTCACACACCGTTAGTTTCCTCTATTATAGGCTCAGTTTCCCCAATTAATAAAGACTCCAAGAATCTTTGCTGGTTTCCTTCTAGTACATTAGCCTTCAATCTGAGTTAGCTTATAAACTGGTAATATTTAGGGCTTATAATTTGTTTCTGTCCTCATTGCAGGCATAGTTCTTCACTACTTATTGGTTACTGTTTTTACTTCATCTGAGAAGATAATTCTCCTAGTAATTAGTGTTCTATATATAGAAAACTTTACCTCTTTCTCTACGGTCAGTTTTATAGGTTCTGCAAAGTATACATTTTTTAGGCAACACTGTGGTTTGTGTTTCAAAGAATTGTTCCAGAATCAAAACAATACAGAACATTGAACCACCTAGGTTAAATATAAACAAGTGACTGAAAGACATTTTATCAAGGAAAATGTACAGAAGAAAACACACAGCTGTCAATCAAAGCATTTTAAATAATATTATCAGAGTTCATCATGAGTAAGCAGTGTGAAACATAATGAGAAGCTTTTGGCTGGCTATTTGAATCAGAATCCACAGCTCTGATGATGCAATGCTTGCTAGGATGCAAACATAGAGATTTTCCACAGTTGATGATGAGAAGGTTAATTGTTGTGGTCCTTTTAGCAAACCATTTGGCAGTGTCCCATGTGACTAATATATGCTGTGTACTTATACATGATTGAGAAATATCACCTTCAAAGTAGTTTCTCAAGAGAATTGAAAATCATACATACAAAAGTTACCAAAAATATGTGTTGATTCACTATTCATAAACACCCAACCTTAGTAGAAAGCAAGACACCCTTCAGAATATGACTTGAGAAATAACCTAGTCTACATCCAGATAATAGTCCTGATAATAAAGTACTGTTAGTTACTAAAATGGAGTGAGCTATCAATATATGAAAATACATAATAAATAAACTTAAGAGTATTTTTTACTAAGTCTAAAGAAACCAATAAAAGGTAGTAATTGTATTATCCTAGGTGAACCTATATGTTTGTATGGTGGGTTGTGCTTGGTCTACTCAGAACAATGGGAACAGGGGCTGTCAATAAAGCTTTATTTGGCTCTTGGGAACCTATTTCTCATACTGGATTGTCTTGTCCAGCCTTAATACACGAGGAAGTTCTTAGCCTTACAGCAACTTGATATGCTATGTTTTGTTGAGATCCATGGGAAGCCTGCCTCTTTCTGAACCCAAATAAAAAAGGAGTGGATTGGGGGAGTGAAGGGAATGTAGGAGGAGGGAATGGGAAGAGAAGAGAGTATAGAAACTATGGTGGGAATGCTCTATAAACAAACAAACAAATAAATAAATATTAAAAGGAAGAGAGATTCCTCTAATCTAATACTATAACGTTCTAGAAAAAGCCAACAGGGAAAGAGTCCAAAGATTAATCCATTTCATGAGCTCAGAAAAAGTAGGATGAATAGAAAAAATTCAGAAAATATTTGAGGAGAGAGTAATTATTATGAATGACAGAAGAATGGTAGATACACATTGTTTATATGTCTTGCCAAATTTATAGAGTATATATACTGGGAAGATGGACAGCTCTGTTTTACTCTGTGTGTAGGGATATATGAATCTAGGAACAAGTTATCCATGGTCACAGTCTACTCCATAGTTAGATACACTATGATCTTAATACTACCTAAAATAATATGTGTAAATTTTAGTAAAGGTTGCAGTATGTCAGAGTTCTCACAATACAAGAGTTTTATGTATTTTGGGAGCAAATGGGAAGTAAATAATCTTAAAAAGAGTAAAATTAGAGTCTGATCAATAGTTAAAGTATATTCCACAGAGAAAGAATTCTAATGTGAAGGTAGAATTCACTGTGCTTGCTCTATATCAAAAGCCTGAGCAGGACTAGCCTGACTACAATGCATTTTCTCAGATTTTATATGATATTACACAACAGCTTCATCAAACAGGAGATAGGGTATAATAAAGGATGGAAAATCAGAATTTCTAGTGTCTGACTCAGGTCATCTTTATCAAGCCTGACATTAGACATTTGACATTTAAGGTCACAATCAATGGTACAAACTTCAGATGCCAATAAACAATATAGGTTTAAATAAACACAGCATAAACATACTAGTTATTAGTATATAACTAAAATACAATTATATATAATATATGAATATTTCTGTAAGTTTGGATTCTATTCTTCAGAGCTGTTAGATAAAAATCTCATTGAACACAAAAATTCATTTAAGATGACTACATAGCACTGGTTTGGAAAGTATTGTAAAATTTATGTGCCTAAAAAAAAAATGTGCCTTTCTGCTTGAGTGAGAATCTTCATGAATGGTGGTTATATCCATGAACTCATTACCACTATGTCATTGTAATGACATGGTTCTGCTTTGGAAAAATCATCAGATATATTCAAAGGTGGCTCTTCATCTTTCCCTGCTTTATGTTTCATAAAGAATGTCACTATCACCTGCTGACACCCTTTATGATTCAATCCTACTACATTATTGAGAGTTCACTGTAACCCCAATCCTGACATGAGGTTCACTACTCTTTAAAGAATCTTTGTACAAAGGAGCCCAACTGATGACATTAAAACTTCCAGAGTAGTCTTTGTTCTATCCAGTCCTAGCCAGTACTGGATGTGAATGCCTTAAGAAACAACACTAATACATAGCAAACAGCAGTTACCTGAAGATGGCTTCATCAACATCCTTATCTCAAAAAAGAGTAGTTTTGTTTTGTTCATCAAACTAAACTACAGTTGCATCACATACAAGCTAAAAATAAATTTAGTCTTTTCCAAAGATATTCATAATTCATTAAGCACATATAATTAATGAGATTCATCTTTGTAATAAGACTGTATGTTGTCTATGAAGCTACAATACAATATTCTCTTTTTCCCTTCAGTGTCAAGGGGTTAAAGGGGAGAAAAACCTAGAATGATGAAAAAGACCTTTAATACCAAAAATAGCTTATTAGACCTGCACTTGAGAAGTAGAGGCAGAAAGAACAAATCCCAAGTGCAGCTTCAGCTGCACAGTGAGTTTCAGGCTAGCCTGTGCTACATTTTCAAATGACTGAAACAAAAAAGACACAAACATATGAGGCAGTGGAGGAAGAGGAAAAGAAAAGCATTACAGATTATCCTGATGTGCTGGTGTATGTGAAGACGTGCTGGCTATCACTGTTTTATCAGTCACTCTGTGTCATACTTTGATCAGATTAAGGATGAATTCACTGTATCCTCCAGAACTTTGACATGTATTGAAGAATAGAACCTCACAGATGATGTCTGTATAGCAAGAACCTTTGTCCAAGATATTTCCTGAACACAACAACTTGAAAATCTTCCCAGATCTGCAGCCCAAAATACTGTCAAATTGAGGATACTTAAGGTCATATTTTAAGAATAAAAATTTATAATGAGAGAGAGGAGAGAGAGATTTCAACATTTCAACAAAGAACATGAATACTAGCAAAGAGAAATAGCTACAAAACGTAACATTTGGAGACGGGATGAAATTCAGCAGAACAGATATGAGATATGATTCATGTAGAACATGAAGAAGGGTTTAATAAATCACAGGCCCAGTCAAAGTCACTACTTTATGCAGTGCAAAAGAACTTGTACTTTACTTTATAGGCCCTGGAAAGTCACAGAAGAGTCTCAGCAAGCCTTGGCAATACAACAGGATGCTTCAGGAAAGGGCTGAATAGTTTTGAGGATAGTAATTTGATATAATAAACCTACTTGAAATAATAAGAAATCAAATTTCAAATAATACAGATTATAAAACAACCCAGGATGGAAATCAAAGATCAATATGAGAAGGGAATAGGGAGTTGAATGATTACCAAAGGATGAAACCTTTGTTCTTGATAATTAGTTGAAAAGACAGAGGAGTGAGGTTTCTTCTTGATTTTCTGACTTGTGTGGCTGACTAGGAGTTAGTTTCAGAAAACAGGATGAAAAAATATAGAGAGAAGTCCTGCTTGAAAAGGAATTGTTGAGAGGGATTTACACAGTTTGCCTTTGACATGTGAGGGTGAAGTGTGGCAGCAGGGCTTAATGAGCAGTTAGACACAGGAGTCTCAGGCAAAGTATTTGATGTGATGGAAGGATTTTGTAGAAATAGAAGATTACTAAGGAAAAAGTGTGTTTAGAAGACATACAGAGATCTTTAAATTATAATACTAGAAGCATCCAGCTGGAAATGGTCAAGGTACTTCCTCCAGATCACATGACTAGTGCATGCTGATTTAAGCTGTTGATAACCATCTGTCTGCTTCCAGACAGTTTGCCTTTCCTTGCTCTAACTTCTGTGAGATAATCTATTAATTATTCTTTAAGAGTTGAATACCACCTGTGAAAAGCCATTGCATGCCTGCAGTTTGTATTAATTATGCTTTATTTCTACATCTGTTTAACAGTGTGATTTTACTATAGTATAATTTGCAGCTTATTTTTCTCCATGGTAAGTACATGATGCAATCTATCAAAATTCTGTATGAATTGAAAATTATATTAATTCTGAAAGTCCCATATTGATTACTGAGACTTCTAGACAATGAAGCTTTAGGAAAAATATTGCAATAGAAGGAATTGTCAAATTGAAGGCAGCTTCTGTATCATCTCCCAGAAGTATGTTGCCAGTATGGTCATGGAAGTGGTGGTGGTGGTGGTTGTGGTGGTGGTGGTGGTGGTGGTAGAGGTGGGTGTTTGTAAGTCAGGGTGTTCTCGTAAGCCTTTATACTGGAAATATGAGTTATTAAATACAAATCCCGTACTGGTATTATTGGAAACTGATGTTCACTACAAAGTCATCAACAAAAACATGTCAGGTTGATTACAATTATGTTAAAAACACATGTTAGTATAATAGTGTATGAGGATATGGCTGGAAGAAGACAATGGAGAATTTTCAAAGAATGAAAGCTACAAATTTACATTGAAAACATTGTTTTGCTATGCTTTAGGGAAATATATAATGACCTCTGAATACTTTTAGGAGCTTCCTTAAGCTACATTCTCTCTTCCTCACCAGAAATAGCAATTTTAGCATGCAGTTCCAATCGGACAATGGGTTGGATTCTGATTGCTTAGCAAAATGGGTAATGCTCACAAAGGATATGTCAGACATTCCTCTGTATATTGGAAATATACTGTTTACTACTTCAGTCTCTACATACCCTGTGACACACTACTCAATTACATTGTAAAATGAAAACTTAAAATAAGAAAAAAAAGTCAAGGATAAAGTACTTTTGATTCAACCATGGAAATATGAGTTGACTCTCAGAAAGCAGAAAATGATTTAAAATGCCCTAAAAACAAAGCAAAAATAGTGAAGAGACAATTGTTTCCAGAAGACAAATCACATACAAAAAAATGAGAAGAAAATGAAAAGTCTAACTCATCGGAGTGGTCAGTTCACAAAGTATGCATGACCAAGAGTTATGTGGAAACTGTCTCTGCTTTGAAACATTCTACCCTGGAAAAAAGCTCCTTGAGACCTTGAAACTCAGGAGCTAATCAGAATTTAGAAGAAAGCAATAAAATTATGAGTCTCAGGGTATTCCTAATTTTAAAAGATTCACAATGCCCAATCCCAAGGTCATAAAGGCTGTGACAACTGTCAATTGTCTCTAAGTGTCCAATTGCCTCCTGAATGCCAATGAAGGAGCTCCAGGATTGCAGGGTTCCTGGGTCATCATCTTTACTAGTCTAGGTCTCCTAGTGATGCAGCTGCCTCTAAGTTAGCAGGATCCTGCAAGCAATTTCTTACATAATATTTGTGGGCAACTCCAATAAAAAATTCACTGATTTGTCAATGACCATTGCTACTTTTATTTCACTGGTCTGCTGATAGTACCCTATATTAAGAACATATATTTGTTATTATGTATATTAATATCTCACCCAGGAATACAACAATTACAATATGACATCACATACAATAAATATTTATATCTATTGGCATTGATCCAAATTTAGAAAAATATTTAAGGAATACATATACTACTAACTATCCATATTTGGTAATTTGATATTGTTTGCACATATTAAATCACCATATCCCCCAATAAATATGCATTCTTTGAATATAATGAGTAAATAAGTAATCTAGAGACAGACTACTTATAAGAACACAAACCATGAAAACATACATGAGATGAAATTGCCAAGGCTACAGGGAATGTAATCAATTACATTGAATTTGGTAGCAGAAGTGTACTACTGAAGACTGCATCATGACATGGGCTTGGAAATTTTAACTGACATTTTTGTCATTGTTCAGCTGTGTCTATAACATTTCTTTATATTGCTTTGTAGGCAACTCTCTCATGTATTTACTACCCATCTCTATCTCTACCACTACTTCTCTACTCAGAATTTCCTGTCATTCAAACAAGATTTTAAAATTAACTTTTTTCTTTAGAATCTTATTCATGGATATCATATATTCATCATTTCCTCCCATCTCTCTACTCCCTTAGTGTCTCCTATGCTTCCTCCTTGTTCCCTTAAATTAATGACTGCTTTGTTAATTATTATTGGTTTACACACACACACACACACACACACACACACACACACACTAACACACACACATATACAGAAAAAGGTAGCTTGCTGTGTCCATTTAGGATTCCTGATATGTAAATTGTTTATAGCCTGGCATTCAATACATTATCAGGGATTCATCCCTGAAGGGGACTGAATCTTCCTCACTTAGCAGTTACTCTTTGTAGCTGTTCATCTAGATGTGGAGTCTTGTGAGCAGTCCCCCATTCAAATTGGCATGTTACCCTGTATTGTTATCGCCACTCTCTAAGCTCACATAACCTCTAACTGCATTCTAAACACTTGTTCTTATACACAGAGGGAAGTGTAGCTCTCACCTCTTATCAAAGATACAGTTTGATGCAGGAGACAGATCAATATAGAAAACTACACCTGGTCAAAATGGGAACAGTTGACCTGTGGGACCCATTACCGTTTAACTCAGACCATGAGAGACCAGCTCCCATGATCCACTCTGGGGTAACAAAGGAAATACCTGAGAGATTTGAACAATATAAAACATTTTATCTGAGGATGATTAAAAATAAATCTCTAATTGCCTTGCCTTCTAATTGTAATTTTCTCTTTTACTTCTTAAAAAATGGTTTCTGATGATTTCTGTCTTCATTTAGCTACATATCTCCACACTGATGTGTTCTATGCATACAACTACATATCTTACTCTACATACACATGGCCATATATCTCTATACATAGTTACATCTATTTTCACATGTCTTCACATCTTTCTTTTATATATATTTCTCTTCTACATCTTCTTTTATACAGTTTCATCTTCCTTGCCTCTACATAGTTACAAATCTCTGTACAGCCATAGCTACTCATCTCAAATACATAGCTCTCTGACCATATAACATTTTACTTTGTTCTTACACACTCTAATACACCTCATGGTTCTTATATCAAGCAACAACTACTTCACACAGCTTTATCTCTCTCACACACATATTCACACACATATGCTCATTCTTTTCTCACTTTCTCATTCACTCATTCTCTCACACATCACTCACCCTCTCTTTAGGCTTCGTCTTCATCATCTCTCATTTAGCATTCATGCTCTCACATTCTACATACTTCCTTCCTACATTGCTGCTGCTCTTAAACACTTTCACTTATACATACTCATTCCTCCTCTCTTCCATCCTATATTGCTGCTGCTCCCTGCATCCTTGGCCAAACTCTGGACAATTATACATTACATTTTCAGGGTCTAATCTTTTGTCATAACACATGAAGTCATACAGTTTTCTCAGGCTAATAAAGTCACATAGACCAGTTAGTATAAATTATTGGCTGTCACATAATTTTTTACGGACAGAAAATGACATTGAAATTCAGGACATAACAGTAACAGTAGCAAGTTGAACCTTGAGTGCACAGGGTACATAAAAACTGCTCTACCTGGTGTGGCTCCCCATCAGGGAATTATACAACTGGTGGTTTGACTTGTTAAACACTAACACTAGTTGTCACCTGCTGTATACTCACAATGTTCCTCAGCAACAGTTATTTACAATAACAGTCTCACAAGTCTCAGGAAATCATCCTAGAACAAGTGTAGGAAGATTGTAAAAATAAAGTTATAAGAACAGAAGATAGGCTGTAGGAGATAGTGACTTTTACATCTGAAAGGGAAGATGCAACCCGGCCAAATTAAATCACATGCTCTTCTCCTTGATTCTTTTTACATTCTACAACACGAACTCCTGGAACCTCAAAATAATAATTATGATATTTTTATTTCTCCAATTCATAATGAGAATTCTTTAATTCATCTTATAGTGTCAGAACAAGCTCAAACACCTTTAGTTATCAGTTTATGCATCTTTGTTGAACAGAAAATAGAAAGTCTAATATAAAGAAATTAACTCTGAATGCAGTGAGCTCAGCTGTCAAATAATGAGGATCAAACCAAGTTCATTTTGATAAATCAATTGCTCATACAATGGAAAAATTTCTTAAAGCATAAGATTTTGAAACTATCTAACATTTTAATTTAAATTGCTTAACTGTTGTAATTTTTTTCTTTTTATTGTGTATAAAGTCTCCTTTTTTATCCATGTATCCCCTTGTTCAAATTCTTTTCCCCCTCCAGCCCCTCCCAGTCACTCTGTCTGCTCCTCATCTCCTTATTTCCTCCCTAGCAAGAGCAGGAGGTCCCAAGGTTGCTTAGTTCAGCATCCATTCCAGGCAGATCTGCTTTCTTCATCTAAACATCAAGACTGGGTCAGGTGTTCCTCTGGAGGGAATGGGATCCAAAGTGCCAATCCAAGGTGTTTCAGATCCCATGCTTTTCAGTGGTTGTGGTTTGCAGCTTGAGAATGCTTTGCTTTCTGTTTAAAGTTCACTAATGAGTGACTACATCTGCTTATCTTTCGGGGTTTGTGATACCTCGCTCAGGAGGATATTTTCCAAATCCATCCATTTGCATGCAAATTTTAGGATATCATTTTTTCTGACTGCTGAGTAGTACTCCATTGTGTAGATGTACCACAGTTTGTTAATTCATTCTTTAGTTGAGGGGCATCTAGGTTGTTTCCAGGTTTTTGCTATTATGAATAATGCCACTATGAACATAGTTGAGCTAATGCCATTGGAGTGCGACTGTGTGTCTTTAGGGTATACACCCAGAAGTGGTATTGCAGGGTCCTTGGGGAGATTGATTCTCAGTTTTCTGAGAAACTGCCATACTACATTCCAGAGTGACTGAACAAGCTTACACTCCCACCAACAATAGGAGGAGTGTTCCCCTTCCTCCACACCCTTTCCAGCATAGGCCGTCATCTGTGTCTTTTATGTTAGTGAATCTGACAAGTGTTGGGTGGTATCTCAAAGTTGTTTTGATTTGAATTTCTCTGATAGCTAAAGATGATGAGCACTTTTTCAAGTGTCTTTCAGCCATTTGTAATTCTTCTGCTGAGAATTCCCTTTTTAGTTCTGAACCCCATTTTTTGATTGGGTTATTCAAGGTTTTGGGCTCTAGTTTCTTGAGTTCTTTATATATATCTTAGAGATCAATTCTCTATCACTTGTAGGGTTGGTGAAAATCTTTTCCAATTCTGTAGGCTGTCATTTAGTCCTATTGACAGTATCCTTGGCTTTATAGAAGCTTCTCAGCTTCAGGAGATCCCACTTATTGATTGTTGTTCTTAGTGTCTGTGCCACTGGTGTTATATTTAGGAAGTGGTCGCCTGTGCCAATTTGTAGAAGTGTATTTCCCACTTTCTTTTCTATCAGGTTCAAAGTGGCTGGGTTTATGTTGAGGTCTTTGATCCACTTGGATTTGAGTTTTGTGCAGGGTGACAGGCTTGGATCTATTTGTATTTTTCTACACACTACCATCCAGCTATGACAATACCATTTGTTAAATATGCTATGTTTTTTCCATTGAATATTTTAGGCCTCTTTGTTAAAGATCAGGTGTTCATAGGTTTTTGGGTTAATGTCTGGATCCTCAATTCTGTTCCATTGATCCACAAGTCCTTAGTTGGTTAGCTCTATTGCTATTTCACATGTTCCTCAAGATAAAAATCACAGTCTAGATTATAGATAAAGATTCTGTTTTGGAAGGTGCAGAAAATCACCCTGACTAAGAAGGTGCTAGTCTCAGTGGGAAGCTCTCTCTTCTAGATGTTAGGAAGCTGGAGGCAGGTCCACTTTCCACCAGATGTAGGAGGCAAAGCTACAGAAGGCTCAGAGGTAACTGTGTTTTCAGGAAGGACATATTCTCAACAAAGGGAAATTCACTTCACAGAAATCTTTGCTCCAAAATTAGTCTCAGCGTCCTACTTAATGACCAACCAGGCTGAGAAGGCCCATGTCTATCTGCACACTTGATAGCAAGCTGCACCTCCATCCCTAAGGCAAAGATGAATAAATTGGGAACAGATTTTGGAAAAAGAAAATCAATGTCCCTGCCTTGGGAAGAAAGCCAGAATAAAAGCAGGATATGACAGAGTCAAAACCTTTGAAGCTTGCAGCATGGACCATCAATGACTGTCACCTGGCTCAGTGTTTCCAGGAACAGAGTTCCCTAGGAACGATGCCTCAGGCAGCGTATTTCCTGTCATTTCTGAGAGTCTCCTCTGCAAAAGAAGACTTCAGAGTTAAGTTGCCTTCTTCTGGATCTCTTTCTAATATGTAGTAAACTGAAGACAAAGTTAATATGCACTTAGTAATACATGCTGTTTCAGGATTCAGAAAATTGAAATGTACCATTACAATGGAATTTAGAGGGTTTTTTTCCTTTTATTTTGTTTAACCATAATATGAAAATTATATACTTTCAGTACAACATATATTTGATGTGTTGGCAATTATTATTAATCAGTGAACACAAAACAACAACAAAAACCTCTAATGTGATGGTGGAAATTTAGAGAGACCCATAGTGTCTATTGAGCCTTATGCTTGGTTGAGATGATGAACAAACAATGATCAATCTAGGACACTAGTATAGTGAGATTATGCTATGTTGCTACTGTTTCCTGCCATTGTAAATATTTATCCCACCAATGGGTTTAATAAAAGCTGATTGGCTAAAGGCAGACAGGAAGTATGGGCAGGGATACCAGAATAAGAAACCTTGGGAACATCTAACATCTCAGAGCAGACAGATGTGCCACACAGATGCCAGGCAGAGCTGCCAGAGAAATGCAGAAGAAAGAAGCTGAAATGCTACTCTGAGAAAAGGTAACAAGTTGCATGGTTGAACAGGATAGAAAAGATAGGTTAGTTTAAGACTAGAGAGCTAGCAAGTTATATGCCTGGGCCTTTGGCTGATTGGTGTGAAATTAATGTAAGTGTCTGTGTGTTTCTGTGAAACTGTGTGTGTTTCTGTAGGACTTTGGGCCCGAACCTCTGGTCCAGGCCTGGAAAGTCCTTGCCAGAACCTAATACAACCCAGTAGGGTGCACACTGTGTTGCTGTGATGGGTTATTCTCTAGGTAGGTAATTGTGCTCACTATGGGCTTACATCATTTTCTACTCACAGTGGGCTTGTTAAAGGGTACAATTAAAAGTCTTTTACTTTTTTTTTTTAAAAAAAAAAAAAGTATAATGGTTATTTTTAATTGCTAATTTAGCCCAGTCTAGAATCACCTGGGAAGAGAGTCTCAATAAATGATTCTTTAGATAAAGTTGGCCTATGAACACATCTTTAGGAAATATTCTAAGTGATATGGAAAGACCTGTGTTGGGTAGTGCCACTGCCAGAATTTGGAGATCCTGAGCTCTGGAAGTGTAGAGATGAGGCTGAGAGGAGTATCACTATATTCATTTCTTTCTACCCTTGACTCTGAAGGTGATGTAATGAGCTGTTTAAGCTGCTTAATCTAGTCTGTCGTGATGGGCATTAACCTGGAATTCTGAGCTAAAATATATTGGGTATTTTAGAACGATGAGAGAAATAAATCTAGACAAAGGACTATTATGGAAAAACTATTTTTGACAAAAGAGTCATGAAAAAGTTGTGCAATCTCCATGCACAGAAAACCAATTAAAATAATTGTCAAAATACATTTTAAAACTATTTTAGATGTGGGGAAGTGAACAAAGTGTGTAAATAGTTGGGAAAAGTTACCCTCATAAACTACTTTGCATCAGTTTATCATGGCAGCAGCTTGGTGGTCTTCTGTACTCTAGAAAACCCCACAATCGGTGATGAAGAAACCACAGTTAACAGGTATGCAAAATGGGGAAAGCAGCTTCAGTGAAAAATCACAGGTTTTTGGAATGAAGCATCAAACTGGTTCAGATCCATTCTTAACACCTACAGCTCCAAAGACTATACTACACAATCTTCTGTTTAATGTATGAGTGTGCATGTTTGTATGTTTGTGTGTGTTCAAGTACACATGTATATGTGTACATGTGGAGGCTAGAGGTCTTTTTTGAGACATGATTGATTATTCATTTACCTGGGATTCATCAAGCTGGGTTGGCCAATGAGCTCTAGGGATTTTGTCTGTCTCTGCCTCCCTTGCATTACAAATGTATACCACCAAACATAATCTATTTATGTGAGTGCTGAGGATCTAGACTTGGGTCCTCCTATATGCCTCTTTTACTTTACTGTGAAGCTCTCTCCAAGGAATATTTCTCAAGTAATTCTGATTTTGGAAAATGGATAGGCACTATTGTTAAAAAAAAAAAAAAACATAAAATAAAAGTAAGACATAGATCTGAAGAATAATTCTAAAAGCATTGAGAACCAACCTGTGTCCTGACTTAGATAAATGCCATCACAATCAAAATGGAAACAAAATACAAGCATTCTAAAATGATCAAATAACTTGAACAAATGTTCTGCCAAAAAGCCACAAACATTAAAAAAAGCACAAACAAAAACACTCATTAATGTTTGCTAACAATATTTAAAGGTAGATATACATAAAATCACATACCCATTTAAATGCTAAAATTTTAAGAGTATTTTCATACTTTTCTGGTAACACCTTTAATTTTTTTCAAATTATTTGTATATTTATAGAGGGATGAATGTGAGTACCGTGCCTTAAGGGGCTAGAACATGGTTTCTAATCCCCTCATATAGGAGCTATAAGTGGTTTTGACCGGCCCAGGAGGCTGCTGAGAAACTGGTTCATATCTGCTACCAAAGGAGCAAAAACTGCTGAGTTATCTCTCCAGAACCTGGCAACACTTTTAAACTTTAAACTGCACCTTTGGAAAACAGCTTGGCAGTTCCTTTGAATGTAAATGTTATCTCCTGATGTATCACAGCTATTCTACTGGCGGATGTTTACCTAAGACGAATGAAGGCGTATGTCCATGCTGTGCTTGTATGCCTCAGTCTATGGCAATTTGATCCATGATAGTGAAACCCAAATTGGCTTAAAAAATGTTTTACAGACATTTGGCACAATATTTCTCAGCAATAAATGAACAATCTAAGAAGCAAACTGCTGAGGTAACACACACGACAGGAGCATGAGACTGTGAATCAGAGAATGATGAATGTGGGCAGGAGCAAGAGCCTGCTTGGTGTTAAGTTTTCATTTACACATTTACCTTTGGAAATTCAGAATATCACTAAGTGTTCATCTCGACCCACAGGCTATACAGAAGATTCCAGAAAGGCAAGAAGAAGCATTTGTGACTGTTGAAGTTGTAAAACTAGCTTGTCATGATGTGGCTGCTGACACAGACATTCCCTGAAAGTAAGAGATGGAAATTTTAAAAAGTCAAACTCTGGATAAAAAACGATGCCTCTGACTCTTCTTACAGAGGGCTTGAGATAAGGGCACAGCACCTACTTGGTGACTTCCAACTATCTATAACTCCAGTTCTAGGGGACTGGATGCCCTCTTCTAACCTCCAGACACATATGGTACATACACATGTGTACAAGCAAAACACTTACAAACATAAAGCAAAATAAATATTTTAAAATACTTAAGAGTATATACCTCAAAGTAAGATTTAGAAAAATCTTAAGATATATACCAAACCTGACCAAATCAAATTTGATATGGGTGTGTATATCCTAATAAAGGAAGAAAATTTTAAAAAAATGCTCACAAGACAGTTGGAGCACAGAGCAGGAATGCAACCTATTGGTAGTATGTTGTAAAAGGTTTTGGCTTGGACTTTTTGGGTTTGTAGACTTGTAGTCTTGTAGTTTTATAGAGTCATAGAATTATATAAATGATTTTATTATTTTTATGTTGATTGACTTAGAGCCTAGGCACATAATTTGTTATATTTTTATTTGAATTTATTTTGTTTAGCCATGTGGCTTGTTATTTTTTTTAGAGAAGCATTTTTTTGTGCAGCTTTGGTGATTTTGGCCTTTGTATTTGGCATCTGTCTTTGTTTTGAGATGTTTTTGAGTTTCTTTAGCCTGGTAGCCTCACTTATATTTTTGGTTTGATTTTGGCTAATTAGCTTTAATTAAACTTATAGGCAGGACAAATATTTAAAAATTAACTATAATACTTTCTCTAATATTTCAGCCTTCCCCCGATATTTAACTCAAAGTATTCTTTTCTTACAACCCAAATTTATACTACTACAGTAGTATGCTTTCTAGAAGTCAAGGAGCCTTACCCAGCACTGCACAGATCAGGTATGGTGCTGCATACCTGTAAACCCAGCTCTCAAGTGTGGGCTGTAGGAGGTTTAGAAGTTCAAGGTCATCTGCAAGTTTGAGGCCAGTTTGTGACATGTGAGACCCTGTCTAAAAACAAAAACATGCCAAGGCAAAATTGCAGGAATTTGTGTACAGCAGGCACAAAGGCAAAGCTATGTGAAAGGATAGGGGGAAAAAAAAAAAAAAACTTGTTCCCAGCCCAAAGCCCACGGGGAAATCACAGTGTTCAACATCCATAACGGTAAAAACCAGGCATCTCCTGGAGTCAAAGGAGCTCATTATTTGTATATTTATATGGCATCACTGGATAGCAGAATGAGTGTTAGTCTATTAAGACAGAGACACTTGAATTCTATGGGGAGGAAAAGAAGCAGTTTTCACTTAGATTGCATTTGTATTATTCAAAATGATTTGTAGATCTCTGCACTGAGTGGAGACATGGGAATATCAAGATGTCAGTCTGCAGAGCATTTCAAGGCTCTCCTTTCCCTGTGTGGGCCAAAGCTTGCCTTCAGATAAAGACAGAAATGTCTTCAACTTACTGAGAATTGAACAAGGAAATCATGTTTCCTTCAATGACAAGGCTGATGTCTCCTAGGAAATGAGAGGCCAAGCTACCATGCACAATCTCAAATAGAAAAGTGGTTGGAATGTGAAGAGTGTGAAAACTAAGTCATCAAGGTTCTGAAGCTCATTATCTTTTTTTCTAAGACCCCTACAAGTGATGGCAGCTATTTAAACTGTGCTTCCCAGTCTCTCCAGTGTCCTCACTAACTTTTCCCCATCAGACTGTGTGGTTCAAGGGTAAACACACTCAAGGTAACAGAGAGCTGAGGTTTTGATCACGAATCTCAGGTCAGAAACAGGACCACTATTCTTGCTGTCTTATAATCTTCCAAGGACTCAACTTCCCCATCACATATGTGAAATTTTATATTTTTTCTTGATGGCATTAGAAAGAGCAAGAGAAATAATATTTTGCAAAGCATAAATGCAAAAAAATGCTTTCTAAATCAGACACTATACTTTGTTGCATAGCAAGGGCTATATTTCAGATATACTCACTGAACAGACACTGACACACATGAGGGGACAAATATCGGTCCCCAATTTTTACTAGCTGGAGCAAAATAGAAATCATTGATGTAATTATTATAGGTGCTTTAGGAACACGGAAGATATTTGGTCGGTCATAGACCACACTGATGAGAAAATATATTCTCTTATAAACCTTGAGGGGTATTTATCAAGAATGGGCTTGGGGACTAGGATGATACCAAAATCCCTGGCAAGCCAAGTATCTATATGTCTGTTTGCTATTTCCTGGCTGCTAGTAGTACACAAGAAATATTTAATGAGAAATCACCAAATTTTGTATTGGCTATAATGAGCAAGACAAGTTGTCTTTTGCAGCAGCTAAGACAGATTATTGGCTACCTTAGTTTTCCAATATGGAAAATTCTGCCCCTTGACTATTATGCAACTGGATTATACTCATTTTACAAACAAATTAATTACATGGCATTTATCTCTCCTTCATTCACCATCCAAGCACTCTCAAAAATACCAATGTCATAAATAAAGAAAAACACAGATGCATATGTTATATCAATATGTACAATAATCACAAATAGTAGTAAAACAATAAGTGTAACTACTGCTGAATTTTTCTACAAAAATGCTTACAATGAGTATTAATTTATTTTTTAAAATCCTGATATAGTTAGAGGTTTTTTCCTTTTCTTCCCTCCAAAACTACATATATATCCTACTGTGTTCTCTTTCAAAATGTAGTCTTTTTATGAAAAAACAAACAAAAAACTACTGTTTCTTTGTTCTCTCTTTCTCTCTCTCTCTCTCTCTCTCTCTCTCTCTCTCTCTCTCTCTCTGCCTCTCTTTGTCTCTCTGTCTCTCTGTCTCTGTCTCTCTGTCTCTGTCTCTGTCTCTGTCTCTCTCTCTCTCTCTCTCTCTCTCTCTCTCTCTGTGTGTGTGTGTGTGTGTGTGTGTGTGTGTGTGTGTGTTAGTACTGAAGATTTTAGAAACTGTATTTTTCTTGTTATATGCTGCACTCAGCACAGCATGGTGCTAGAAACCTGACTGGGGCAGGGAAGAAATGAAAAGAAGATAGGCACAGAGAACCTGACGTCAGGTCAGTTGGTCCTGCACAATCTGATGGAGTGGCACCAAGTACACAACAACCCCAAACCTCAGAACCTTAGCTTGTTTATTAGGTTCACACGTGAATGGGAGTTAGCTAGCCTCAGTAGGACATATGCTTAGATGAAGTCTATACTGTAAACTATTGCACAAATCCTAGTTAATCTTATAATGAAAGCCCAAAGCCAGTTATTAGGGAAAGGCTAAAAGGTCAGAAAAATAAAGGAACAAGCCATAGCACTTCTTACCTAGCCAGCTCCTCAGACTGAGGGTTAGTTCCTGTCTCCAGACATCCTCATAGTGAATGGAGAAGCAAAGGCAAACACAAGGCCAAACTGAAAGGGCCAAATTCCTGTCTCCTCCAGCCTTATATTACTTTTTCTTCCCAGACATATCACTTCTTTTCTCAAACTTTCTAGTGCTGAGATTAGAGGCCTGTGTGCTTCCCAAGTACTAGGAACAGAGTCATGGGACACCAAAGCACTGGGATTAATGGTGTATGCCACCACTGTTTGACCTCTATGGCTAACACTACAACTGGCTCTGTCCTCTGATCTTTAGGAGCTTTATATGACATACAAATCTTTATATAATGCACAGTATAACACCACAGTAAACATCTAGGAGGAGAAACAATACTTACTAGTTTTTATACACATTGATCAATCCTTTGTAAACACTCATATCTGTACACATTGTCAGTATTTATGCTTGGACCAAGGGAAGTGTTCACCAACTCCAAGCCTGATTTATTCTATATAGGGAAGGCTTTGTCACCCTATGGATCTGAAGCCTTTGATTCTTGATGTGACTGGTCACATATCAACAATACACATTCACTCAAGACTTCCATTCTGTACACTTTCATTCATAATTTTCTTAGTTTCCCACAGTTAAAATTACTCAGTTCCGGCCTTTGAAATTCAGAACCCCATCCAGAGCAGAGTCAGAGGTAAATGGATTCCGGCACCTGGACCACTCATCCAGAGAGTCCCTCTGCAGGACCGGGGTCAAACCCTAGGGTCTAATCTTAGACTCTCCCTAGCAGAGAGGAGCTAGACTTTAGCTATGAGGGGCTCCTCCAGCGACCTCTAAAAGAAGGGACCTGAATGGCCAGGCCCTGCCTCCAGGGTAAACTACATCATCAGAGAAGGACTGAGGCCTTTGAAATTCAGACCTCTGTCCAGAACAGAGTAAAAGATCAAGCAGACCACTTGCTCAGAGTAGACAAAAGACACAAAAGCCCTCTTGCTGCAACTGATTAGGAACTGACTAATCGTGAACCATTGAAGCCATGGACAGAAACCAAATGCAAAAATACATATAACAATATAAAGAACAACAAGGCAACACCAAAAGAAACTGGTGGTTCTACAACTACAAGACCTCCACAGAGCAATGAAGAGGAGACAGAAGGAAACAACAACAAAAACACCTTTATGAAGATGATTGAAGCCTTCAAAGAGGGTATAAAAAATTCTCTCAAAGATATAGAAGAAAATACAAACAAAAAATTGGAAGAGATGAACAAATCCTTGAAAGAAAACCAAGAAAAAGTAAAACAAAAAAATGAAAGAAAAATTCCAGGAAATAAAAATGGAAATAGAAGCAATAAAAAAGGCACAAAACGAAGGAAAGATGGAAATAGAAAATCTGAAATAAGGAGCTGGAACTACAGATACAAGCATAACCAACAGATTCCAAGAGATGGAAGAGAGATCTCTGGAGTGGAAGACTCAGTAGCAGAAATAGATGCATCAGTCAAAGAAAATACTAAAACCAAAAAAGGCATAACACAAAATGGTCCAGAAATTTGGACACTGTGAAAAGAGCTAACCTGAGAAGAATAGGAATAGAAGGAGAAGAATTTTAGTTCAAAGGCACAGATAATGTATTCCATAAAATCATAGAAGAAAACTTTTCCAACTTAAAGAAGGAAATACCTATAAAGATACGAGAAGCATACAGAACACCAAATATATATGACTCCCAAAAAAGTCCACTTGCACATAATAATCAAGCCACAAAACATACAGAACAAAGAAACAAATTTTAAGAGCTGCAAAAAAAAGGGGCCAACTTACCTATAAAGGCAGACCCATCAGAATAACTGCTGACCTTTTAGTAGAAACAATGAAAGCAAGAAGGTCTTGGTCAGAAATTATACAGACACTAAAAGAACACTAGACTACCAACCTAGATAGATTACTATTACCAGCAAAACTATAAATCAACATAGATGGAGTAAACAAGATATTTCATGACAAAGTCAGACTGAAACAATATCTATCTACCAATCCAGCCCTCCAGAAAGCATTAGAGGGAAAACTCCAACCTAACGATCCTAAATACATCCATGAAACCACAAAAAAATTAATAATCCCACAGAAGAATACCCCAGAGAAAGGAAATACATACAAGCTACCACCAAAAATAACAGGAAATATCAATCAGTGGTCACTAATATCCCTTAATATCAATGGACTCAACTCAACCATAAAAAGACACACCCTAGCAAGATGGAAATAAAAACAGAAGCCATCCTTCTGCTGCATACAAGAAACACACCTCAACCACAAAGACAGACACAGGCTCAGAGTAAAGGGTTGAGAAAAGATTTTCCAATGAAATTGCCCTAAGAAACAAGCTGGTATTGTCATCCTAATATCTAATAAAGTAGACTTCAAACTAAAATCAATTAAAAGGGTTAGGGTTAGGGTTACAGCAGGAAGTAAACAAACATAGAGCTGAAACCAATACAATTGAAACAAACAAACAAAAAAAACAACGCAAAGAATCAATAAATCAAAAAAGTTGGTTCATTGAGAAAGTCAACAAGATAGATAAAGCCTTATGCAAACTAACCAAAAAGCACAGAGAGAGTATCCAAATCAACAAAATCAGAAATGAGAAGGAGGAAAAAACAACAGACCCCCAAGAAATTCAGAGAATTATTACGTCATACTTTGAAAATCTATATTCCACAAAAACAGAAAACCTAGAAGAAATGGACAGCTTTTTGGACAGGTACCATTTACCAAAATTAAATGAAGACCAGACTAATTACCTAAAAAGACCTATAACCCTAAAGGAAATTGAAGCTGTCATTAAAAGCCTCCCATAAAAAAAAAAAAAAAAACAGGTCCAAATGGTTTCAGTGCAGAATTCTACTAGACATTCAAAGAAGAATTACACCTATTACTTCTCAAACAGTTTTATACAGTAGAAGCTGAAGGAATATTGCCAAATTCTTTTTATGATGCCACAATTACCCTAATACCCAAGCCACTCAAGGATGCAACAAAGAAGGAGAATTACAGACCAATTTCCCTCATGTATATTGATGCTAAAATTCTCAACAAAATTTTGGCAAACTGTATACAACGACATATAAAAATATCATCCACCATGATCAAGTACGCTTCATCGCAGAAATGCAAGTATGGTTCAACATAAAAAACCCTGTAAATGTCATGCATCATATAAACAAACTGAAGGAAAAAAAAAAACACATGATCATATCCTTAGATGCTGAAAAAGCCTTTGACAAAATCCAACACTCCTTTATGATAAAAGTACTGGAGAGATCAGGAATACAGGGAAAATATCTCAATAGAATAAAGGCGATTTACAAGAAGCCGACAGCCAAAATCAAACTAATGGAGAAAAACTCAAAGAAATCCCACTAAAATCAGGAACTAAACAACTAATTGTCTCTCCCCTTATCTATTCAATGTAGTTCTCAAAGTTTTAGCCAAAGCAATAAGAGAACACAAGGAGATTAAGGGGATACAAATTGGAAAAGAAGAAGTAAAACTATTTATATTTGCAGATGATAATGATTGTATACATAGGTGATTCACAAAATTCTACCAGGTAACATCTACAGCTGATAAACACCTTTACCAATGTAGTATGTTATAAGATTAACTCAAAGAATCTAAAAAGGGAATTCTCAGCAGAAGAATTACAAATGGCTAAAAGACACTTGAAAAAGTGTTCAACATCTTTAGCCATCAGAGAAATGCAAATCAAAACAACTTTGAGATACCACCTTACACCTGTCAGATTGGCTAAGATAAAAGACACAGATGACAGCCTATGCTGGATAGGTTGCCGAGCAAGGGGAACACTCCAAGATTGCTTGTGGGAGTGTAAGCTTGTTCAGCCACTCTGGAATGCAGTATGGCAGTTGCTCAGAAAACTGGGAATTACTCTCCCCAAGGATCCAGCAATACCACTTCTGAGTGCATACTGAAAGATGCACATTCACACTCCAAAGGCATTAATTAGCTCAACTATGTTCATAACAACATTATTCATAATAGCAAGAACCTGGAAACAACCTAGATGTCCCTCAACTGAAGAACCAATTAACAAATTGTGGTACATCTACACAATGGAGTAATATTCAGCAGTCAGAAAAAATTATATCCTAAAATTTGCAGGCAAATGGATGGATTTGGAAAATATCCTCCTGAGTGAGGTATCACAAACCCAGAAAGATAAGCAGGGGATGTAGTCACTCATTAGTGGACTCCAAACAAAAAAGCAAAAAGCAAAGCATGTCCAAGCTGCAAACCACAAACACTGAACAGCCTGGGATTTTAAACACCTTGGATCTTGGATCGGCACCTTGGATCCCCCTCCAGTGGAACAACTGACCCAGTCTTGATGTTGGGGTGGGGAAAGCGGTTCTGCCAGGAGTGGATGCTGAACTAAGCCATATTCGGACCTTGGGACCTCCAGCCTTTTGGGGGGAGGAGATAAGAAAATGTGGAGAAGAGAGAGTGACTGGAAGGGGTTGGAGGGTGAAGGGAGCTTGAACAAGCATATACATGGATAACAAATAAGACTTTATTCATAACTGTAAAAAATCAGGCAAATAAAATATATATGTAATTCTATGTACAAATTATATAACTGTAGACATAAATGATTTAATGAACTCAGACCATATAATAACAGGTAATTTTAGTTAGAGGATACTTAAAGTGTTATGCTATTATTAATCATAAAATTAAATTTTCCATGAAAGCCACTAAAAAATAAAATTACTCAGTTCCATTGGTAGACTCTAAAAGTAGTCATATATGTGCAAGACAATGTAAATGGCTGTTCCAATTCAACTAACACTAAAATCAGTATTGGCTATCATTATATAAATATTATTCATAAATGAGCAAACAACAGAAGATTGTGGCCTGAAGCCATAGCTGCTAGAGAGAGAAGACTCACTGAGCTGTTTCTGTAAGTTGTTCCAGAAACTCCAGAATAGAGCTTCTTGGGAGGCATCATTCATGTTGAGCTTGGCTTGACTACCTTTGAGTTATTTATGGTCCTGTAAGCAATTTCACTAAAGTCATTGGCTCACTAAGTTCGACTTTTCCATACTGGCTTATTTCATCTTTTGTTGATGCCCTACTGGAAAGAGTAAATGTTTCTTAATGTTAGCACAAGAAAAGTCACACAGCTTCCACCCATAGGACTTCTACATGCCCAAGTGTCTCATCCATATGCTTCACTGACTACCATCATCAGGATTCCTGGTGAGTGCTATTCTGTCACTTGACTGATGCCTCTGACCCTCATCCTCCTGGGAACACAGAAAAGATTATGGATAATGAAGTTGCTACTGTTTTCTGCTGTCAGAGTAGACTGAGCTCCTAGAAAATAGAAAGTTCTTTCCTTTGTGCTTCAAGGCACTTTCTTTTCTCTTTCAAGATATTTCCCTGCATAGGCTCTTTCAGCTGGAGGGAAGCTGTACTCAAGCATTTCACAGATCTGTGGCACACAGAGCTGCACTATTTATTTAAAGTAGAGGGGGATGGGAGACCAGGGTAAAGGGTTAAATATGTGGAGAGGCAACTAACACTAAAGACCTTTTGAAAAACAATTTGGAAACCTACTATTGTAGATGCCTTCAGAAACATATATAAATATGTTTTATATAAATATGTATATGTTTCAGAAGGCATCTACACTAGTAGCTACTAACCCTGGGAACTACAACAGACACTTATCTACAAGATAAACTGGTACATTCTTGTAATGAATGTTTCAGGAGTAACCAACCACTTTTCTTTTTTATTATTGAATCTATGACCTACTCCAAGAGATGGAATCCATACCTGACACTGGTGGGTTAGTCAAAAACCTGAGATTAGGTATGTCATAGGCCTAAAAGAAACAAGTTACTATTATTTTGTTAAAGGAAGGTAGAAATAAAACTATCTTTCTTGACTATTTCTGTGTCTATAGATCAGTGAATCACTCAGCCCTCATCAGAGCAACTTCACCTTGCAGTAGAAGGTACTCAGTTCATAAATATCCACACGTCTACAGTGTACAAAGAGTGAGGGATGTTGAAGCACTCAGTCCCTAAAGGAATGTCTTCACCAACACTTTGCCCCCTGCTAGGGAATGCAGAAAAAAAGGTAAGAGCCAGAAATGGTAGATGACTCCAAAAACCAATTCTGCCAGACTCAACAGGACTCATGCACATTTGAACTCACAGAGACTGGCATTACACACACAAATTTCACATGTTCAAGCCAGATGAGGTCCTCAGACTAAAATGCTACAACATTCACAAAGGCTTATTCCTAATCAAGGCTGTTTTGCAATTGATAACTGTCTGAAAGAGAAAATAAGTTTCATACAATGGAATGTTATTGGATATGTAAATCACACTTCAAGGCAGGCCCCATGACCAGGAGTAGTTGGTCCCCACAAAATGATCTCCCTGTGTATTTGTTTGGTATTTTGATTTTGGTTTTGGTCTTTTTGAGGGTGGATGTTTGTTTGTTAGGGGTATTTTAGTTTCACCTTGTTTGGCATTTTTAATCTTACTCTTTTGGGTTTTGTTTTGTTTTTCATCCTTGCTTTATTCTGCTTTGAGAAAGAAGGCATTAAGTTGTAGGGGTATTAGGAGAATATGGGGGAAGTTTAGGAAAGGAAAAACATAATAAAAATATATTACAAAATTTTGGATTAAAAAATAGTGTATCTAAAAATTTGCATTTGGAAAAGTACATGTTAACAAACAAGAATAATGAAATAAAAAATATTTTAAAATAAGAAACAATCCAACTGCATGCCATTTTTGTTATTGCTTGTTTCCCAGTTCATGAAGACAGCTATCCATCTGCTTCTAAATCACCTGAATTATACTAAAGTCTTCTGTCTCCACAATATCAAACCTACTGACCTGTTAAATGTTCAAGGAAAAATGTGAAAAAAAATATATATCATGAATATATGCTTGAAAATGTCATGCTTTAGTGAGACTTACAGCTTTCTCCTTCAGCTTAAGTGCAAAGAATGACAGGGTAGCACTTTTACAAGAATCTCAGCTAAAATATCTATGATACATACAGTGGAATGAGGGCTAGATGAAATTATAAACTTACTGGAAAGTACATATCAGTGCTTGAACAGGTCATCCATCATACAATCAAGTGGTTATTGGAAATTCTGACATCAATCTCCTTAGCCAGAAAACCTTGAAACTCCACTTTAAATGCAGAGTAACATCAATGATTTCACAAAAGAATAAAAATGCCTTTCATTAGTAGCTAAACTAGGGGAAATTTATAATTACACCTCAACAATCATTTTAAGTATAATATATTACCTCATTTTGCAAGTATCTACTTTATCATTGTCTACTAACAGTTCATTTCACATATTAAAGGAATACTCAAGAAATGCCCGAGAGTGTTAAAAGGCACACTTTTCTTTAGCTGTAATTGTGTCACTCAAAATGGTGAAGTTTAAAGGAAGATAAATTAAATACTTAATTCCTCATTTATTAAGTTTATAATTCTGAAAAAAAAATTCTACTTAGAATGTGAACCTCAGTCTATACATTTGAAAATGAGATTGTCTATAGACATATGGAGAAAATGTAAGTACTGAACACTATGTGCTACATTTATATATTCAACACATGACGAATAAAATAGTTACTTACATTTTTAATATAATTACTCTAAAGTTACAGAACTCATCCTGAACTCTATCGAGCATAGGGCATAAGACCTGGAATTGCCAACATGTCATCTTTTAAGAGTCTCGTTGACAATGCTAGATGCAGAAACTGGCAACCAGGGAAAGGGGATGTTTGTTCCAAAGATATCTTAATAACTAGGCTATGGAGATTGTCAGTGGCTTTTATACTTATGATTCAAAGGCCCGTTTTTCCATTACAAGTGCTTGTTGTTTTCATACATAAAAATAAAAATAGAGTAAACCTTGTCATATTTCACTTTTGTCTGAAGCTTTAAAACATAATTTTATTTTAATTTTATTATTTGTGGCACCTAATATTTGGACATGCATATCCTAAAATATATCATACCTTTCTAGTTGTTTAGAATTAGCTGCATAAACTGTATTTTAGAAGTGGTCCAGCCTGCCCAAAAAGGGGATGGGGAGTTGTGGAGAAGAGAGAATGAACTGATGTGTTGAGAGGGGGAAGGAACCTTGAATAAGGATATACAAGGATAGAAAGTGTGATTTCTATGTTAATAATAATAATAATACTAAAACAAGTGGTCCCGATGAATAAGAAAGGGTGTCAAGAATGCAAATCAAAAGCATGAATTTTGAAACTTGTGAAAAACATGGTAAACAAATATCACTATTTGGAAAAAATCCTATTTACCCTTGAGTGCACAACCCACTGTGAACTAGCTTTGAGTGGTTGATGAAACAGAAACTATAGACTTCTTCTGGTGTTTGAAAGACACAGTTTTCTTCATCTGTAATTGTGTTACACTAGATGCACATATGCTTGCCTCTCTTAATTGTGCTTGCTCCTAGATAATTTATATTTATCATTTTTCATTTTAAGTCAATAAGTCTGTAGTGGAGCTATATTAATAGCTTAAGACAGCTTTTATTTATTGAAAGTAGATTCTTTTCTCACATAATATATCTTAATTATGTTTTCCCCTTCCTCTGCTATTCCCAATTTCTCCCCACTTCCCTTTCCATCTGGATCCACCCCACTTCTGCCTATCTATGAAAAGAACAGGCTTCTAAGACATTATGTAAAAATACAACAAAATAAAGCATAAAACAATAAAATAAAACAGGTCAAATCGATTGAAGGTAAAGAGTCCAAGAGAGAGCACAAGGATCAGAGACCTATTTGTTCACCTACTCAAGAATCCCATAAAAGACTTAAGTGGAAGCCATGACATATCCACAGAGGATGTGATACAGACCAGTGAAGGCCCTGTGCATGCTGCTTCTGTCTTAGAGTAACACCTGAAAAATGAGTTTCTCATTTATTATACCTACGGTTAGTCATTTTTGATATATCTTTCTCTATCATCACTATCAAGGAAATTTCCATTTACTACCAGATTCTTATACTTCTAGAACTGTGGTGACCTTTACACTCACAGTTCACAACTACAATCTTGTGGGAACATAGACCTCATGGATTCTTAAAGAATTTTCTAATAAAAGAACTGTATCAAAAGTTGTGTGTGTATAGATATATACATATATGTATATATATGTATATCTCACAATCACAATAAAATATAGTACATCTGAGTTTTGAACACAAAGATCACCTAGACAGAAAGGATGAGTGTGAACTCGATGAGAATGTCGATGTTAAAATCCAGAATGTGGCATTGAGTGTAAGCCATCAAGTCTCACATCACAGAAGATAAAGGAGGATGGTAGGTAGGAGAGTGACCTCAAAAGTACTTCAATGCAGATACACAAATAGGTTGGAAGTCACGCTGTTGTTGATTTCAATTATGTGTAAAATTAAAAGAACACCAAAAATTCATTATTGTGCATCATATTGATGCTAATGAATGCTCAATAGTGCGAAAGAACTTATTTCTTCCTGGGAAAGATTTGCAAGGACCAAATGTAATGATATTGTGTTTAATTATGTATTTAATTAAAATTATACAAAATATAGCACTTTAAATAGGCTTACTAAACTAAATGTAAACTGGCATTTGAAGAAAACTCATGCTTTCTTCATGTTAACTCTGAAAAGTAATTCTGAGCTCATTTCACATGCTTTAAATTATGACCCTAAAAATATGCAACTCACAAAAATGAAAGGGCATCCTTGATCTCTCTAGCAAATATTATTTATATATGTATATATACATAATTTCTACTTAACAAATTAAATAAAAAGCTCAAACTTATTGGTGAACTAATACTTTTAAAGCATTTAAATTCACTTTAATATTCACTATTACAAATATTTCAAGTTTTCATATGTTTTCCAATAAATATCCCAAGGAACTCTGTTGAATTATGGAAAATTTTTGTTCTTCAAATATTTTAGGTCTACAAAATTGCAACTGTTCACACTTCAGCTAGAATATACAAAGATAAAGACTTTCACTACAGAGGTCTGTAATAGCAAAGAGTACATGCTTAGGATCTTTAAGAAAAAAAATATTCTTCTGCAAACACTAGCCTTAACATTTGTCTAGCTTACTAGATACTGACATATGTTAATCTGTAACTTGCATTTTTTTAAAATTGAATTTAAGGAAAAATTAGCTAGAGTCATGATTTTACAAGATTAGAAAAATGAGTCTTAAACATAACAAAAGTAAAATGTAAAGACAGAAATATAAATGCATCCCTGACAGTCTGATACCCAATTAAATAACACAAGTCTAGCTCTAAGACTTCTGCTAGATGAAGAATTAAAGTTGATAATGGGACTTAGTAAGGCTGCTATCCAAGGCTGCTATTCATTTCTAGTTGCTGTGATAAAATATCCTGACAAAAGCAACTTTAGGGAGTATGTATTTATTCAACTCTCAATTCCAGATTATAATCTATCAGTGCAGGAATGTCAAGGCTGAAACATTAAGCAGCTAATTCCAACTACAGTCAAGAACAGAGATATAACAAATACATGCATATTTCTTCATGCTCAATACACTTATACAGTTCTAGATCTCCTGCCTAGGGACTGTTGCCACCCACTGTGAGTAGGTCAGTCCATATCACATAATTGTATCTGAAAATAAAATAAGCAAATGTATATTCTGTTTTAGAAAACAGTTGATATTACCCAAAACTTGAGAAGACAATTGATGTCCTAAAAGGAACAGATTTAGTCAAACTCCTACTTCCTGCTACAGCTCCTCCCATGTATATGCTTTCAGATGCTGAGGAATAAGAAGTGTTATATACATCTGGACCATTTCAAATTTAGTTTAGCCTTCTATTTTAAAAAGGGTTTGAAGGAATCTTGCAAATACCTGATAAACAGATTTTTGTTGCTATCTTCTGATTTTTGAATCACCGATTAAAAATGTCTCAGCCGCAGCCAATATTCCCTTTTTTGCCTAGTCATATGGGGCAGTGGAAAGTGAGGTAGGTCCTCTGAAAGTCCAGTTGTTTTCTTATATAAACATAGCTGTCAATGCACATACAGTGCCTTGCAGTGAGTAATATTCATTGGTGTTTTTTTTTTTTTTACTTAAATGATTGCAACATAGAAAGTCAGATACTATGAAGTCATTTAAATAAGGTTAAATAAATCTGCCTATAATTAATTACAATAACAGGTATATATACTGATCACTTAAAAGGTACAAACAACTTCAAAAACATCAATATTTGTGTCAAGAAAATTGAGGCACACACAAATGTATTATCTCTATCTTCTCATCTCTGATAGACCTCTGAATGGATAGAAGCTACTCTTTAGATTATCAGATTAAAACAAGAGCACTGTAGATTTATGAAAACAATCTCGTGCTAAAATTTTAAATGGTATTATGTATATTTCAAATTTTTCAGATGAAGTATTCATCTTAAAAAGTACATATCTACTATTATATTTTTCCAAAAAATAATGTGCCAGCTATGACTCTACCAGTGAATAATGAGGTAATGCTCTTGAATAAATTTTATCTTGAATATATTGTTCTTAAAAGAAAAAATTGAAAAAACAAAACCGAGGGTTTTTGTTTTGTTTTGTTTTGTTTTTTTTGGGGTTTTTTTTGGTTTTTTTGTTTTTTTTTTTTATTTGTTTGTTTTTTGCTCCTTGAAGAATAGGATTGTCTTTTCTCTTTAGTTGCTGTCATGCTATGGAGACAATACTGCTGAGCTGAGTATCTACTGGACTCTTCAAAGCATTCAGCTACACAAGCATTGACTACTGGCACCAGTGTTAAGGAAAGTGGGCTGAAAAACTCACAGCAAACTGCACACACAGCTGCCATTTCTGTCTGTCATGACCCAGAGTCATCTGGGCAACAGATGGCATCACTCAAAAAAGAAATCACATTCACCAATGAACACTAATAGGCTCTCTTGCCACCTGCTTTCTGTACCACTTTATCAATCTGCCATAGACACAAACAATGCTGTTGGATAAGCTAAGCTTTATACTCTTTCCTTATTGTTGTGATAACCCAATATAGGAAGAATAGCATAATTAATGACACAATGATAGTTATATTAAATGGCTCTAAAATATAAACTGTCTATATGGGTGACACTATAGTAATGAAACTTTAAATTATAAATAAAAAACAGAGAGAACCTGAAATGTTAAAATTTATTTGGAGGGGTTGATGTCAATATGTTCAAACTATCCCTCTCAAATCCCTTCAGATACTGTATCACATTGCCTTAATTACTAAAATTTTAAATTCAGAAGTTGACTTCAGATCTCTTTCTTCCACTCACATCCAGTCAATAAAAAGCATATTAAGTTTTGTACAAACTATTCTAACATTTATAACAATGTTTTTTACACCAAGACTTCTGTGATATAATTCACTGATCTATCTATTTAGGTGGAAATGTTAACTGATGGGAAAGACATGGTACTTTGTATCCACCATCCTAAAGAGCTTCTGTGGCTTAAAAGTATCAGAAACATGAACAAGGATGCTTTAGCTTTTCATATGAATGTGTGAGATAAATTATGAGATAATTTTTCTTCCATGTACCCTGGTTTTTTTAAAGGGACAGCAGATTCAGAAGAGCCAAAGTAAATGTTGGAAAGTTGGAGATATAGATTTATTTAAAATACATCAGATGTTAAGAAACAAAGACCCAGGACTTTGCATAGGGAGAAATGTCTTCATCTTCCTCCCTGATAGTGTCTTCCAGAAGATCTCTTCAATCAGAAGTTTAAAGTCCAATTTTACATCATTATGATAATGTTATCTTCATCTCTTCATGCTCTCATGAAATTTAATCAGACCTTTACCATCTAATTTTACAATTCTTAACACACTGCATTAATTTTGTTATTGAATGTACAATTATAAAAAGAAAAATTCTGCCTAATATCAGCCTGATATTCAAATGTTCATAGACCAAGAGTTACCCATATTTCTTCCTATGTAATTGAGGGCAGATAATCTGTATTTTAAGAACTAGATAATGATAATGATGTTTTGGTGTTTGTGTGTGTGTGTGTGTGTGTGTGTGTGTGTGTGTGTGTGTGTGTGTGTTTGGTTCTGAATGATAGTAAATTGATTGACTAGGGTATCCCAGCAGCAACTAAGCCCAGTTCTTTCCATGTAACAAAGTAGCATAAAGTATTTGATTTGTAGAAATTTTAGGACAAATGAAAAGATAAAGAACTTAAACTTCAGAAAATGAAACAGATTTGGGGAGACAGTTCATTGAGTAAAGTACATTGATTGCAAATCAGAACTATGCTTGGGATCTCCAGAACCCTCATAAAAAAGGGTGAGTTTGGCCCTGACCAGTAATCCCAAGGCTGAGGAGGTATTAGGCTGAGACACACACACACACACACACACACACATACACACACACACACACACACACACACACACACACACACACACACACAAATGGAGAACCTTTAAGCTAGCTGGCTAGCCAGACCAGCTGAAACAGTAAAGTTGGATACCATTTCAATGCTTGAGCTGCAGAGTGGTCAAGGAATACAACTAATGATTTGGGATGTCTTTCTGTATTCTGTGAATTATCACTGGACAATTAAGGAACTCTTTTGACCTTTGGTAGCTTATAGTCAGGCAGGAATTTCAAACACAGAAAAAGGGAAGGAGGCCAGAGTCAAAAAAAGATGCATCTAGCCACCCAAGAATTTAGAAGGAGTACGGTGTAATGGAGTACAGGTAAGCCATGAGCCATGTGGCAGGATATAGATTAGTAGAAATGGGTTGAGATTAGGTGCAAGAGCTAGCTAGCAATAAGCCTGAGCCATAGACTGAACACACTTTGTAATTAATATAAGCCTTTGTGTGATTATTTGGGACTGATTGTCTGTTTCTTGGGGCTAGTCTAGGCCAGAAAATACAAACAAATGTCAATCTCAGTCCTCTATATGCATGTATGTATATATATATATATATATATATATATATATATATACACATGTGCTCAAACACAGTTGATCATGCCCATGCACACATACATAGGCCAAACATAAGCACATATACAACTAATACAACTTGTATTAGTATGTAAACAAAAGTAAGACTTACATTAGTAAGTATAACTATATGTGCACTAATAAGTGTGACAGTTTTAACTTTAAGTAATGACTATTAATACTAGGAAATTATATCCAATACTGCTGAGCTTTGACAAGAAATACTGTTTTCATGTTAGAAAGAAATGGTTTGTATTCTTTCTTGTACCATTCATAATTGATCACAAAGAACTTAATGTCTAGTACATTGTTATTTGCTCCCTTTTATTAGTATTTCCAACTAGAGTATGGTTGGCACACCTCCTGAGTTATCAGTTCATCTTTGATTATATCTAGCTGACTGCCTTTCCTAGAATGCTAACTTATTAAATATTGATCTATTGAGCTAAAGAATTCACACTTCAAATGATTGTCATTGCTTCCTTTGGGTTTGGTGCCACCTTATATTGAGTTGGAAATTACTTATGACACATGTGAGTGATTCTCAACATAAAATTTATATTTTGTCTATAGTTTAAAATTGGAGAAATTTGTTTAAAACCCAGATTCCTGTGTCCTATGTTGTCAGAATGAAGATACCACAATCAGCTAAAGAAAATGGGCTTCTGACCATTAAGTAGTTAATAATTACTGAATATATTTCTAAATGATACTTTTTAAAATATTCAAAGTTATAGTAAGAAAATTATTTCCATTAAAATTCTAGTAAGTAATCATATAATAATGCACAAACCCATGTATATTTCAGCCATGTGTAATCCTTTGATCATGGGGAAAGAAGTCTATGTCCTTTGAACATTTGCTGCTATTTACTATGCTTTTATTTTTTTACTTTTCTTTTTTTATTTTTTAGTGTTTTTTGAAAATCAATATCAAACATTCTATAAAAAGCAAAACATTCAGAATAGATTACAAAAACCATACAGTAATAAAACTTCTCTTTTCCCTAAAATACATGAAACATAAAAAATAAAATGTAAAGCTTCTCCAGCCAGGTTAAGCTCAGCTACAGATAAAGAAAGCACAGTAGGTCACAGCTATCATGCACTATGCCCTCCACAAATTTCTGCTAAGGAACCCTTCTTCTTAAGTCAAACCAGAAATTTCGTTTTGTTTGGGGGGTGTGTGTGTGTGTGTGTGTGTGTGTGTGTGTGTGTGTGTTTTAAGTCACTTTATTCACGTATCATCTTTCAATGATAAAAGAATGTTTTTGCTTAAAGTCTAATAATGAGTGAGTGCATCCCCTGCTTATCCTTCTGGGTTTGTGATACCTCGTTCAGGAGGATGTTCTCCAAATTCATCCATTTGCCAGAAAATTAGAGTATATCATTTTTCCTTGCTGCTGAGTAGTACTCCGTTGTGTAGATGTACCACAGTTTGTTAATTCATTCCTCAACTGAGGAGCATCCAGAAATCTAGTTGTTTCCAAGTTCTTGCTATTACAAGTAATGCTGCTATGAACATAGTTGAGCTAATACTTTTGGGGTGTGAATGTGTGTCTTTAGGTTACATGCCCAATAGTGGTATTACAGGATCCTTGGGGAGAGTGACTTCCAGTTTTCTGAGAAACCTCCATATTGCATTCCAGAGTGGCTGAACAAGTTTACACTCCCACCAACAATGGAAGACTGTTCCCCTTGCTCTGCATCCTCTGCAGGATCAGCTATCATTTGTGCTTTTGAGCTTAGCCATTCTGACATGTGTAAGGTGGTATCTCAAAGTTGTTTCAATTTGCATTTCTCTGTTGGCTAAAGATGCTGAGCATTTTTTCAAGTGGCTCTCAGGCATTTGTAATTCTTTTGCTGAGAATTCCTTTTTTAGTTCTGAACCCCATGTTTTGATTGGGGTATTCAGGATTTTGGGCTCTAGTTTCTTGAACTATTTATATACTTTAGATATCAATCCTCTGACACTTGTAGGGTTGGTGAAAATCTTTTCCCATTCTGTAGGTTCTTGTTTTTTCTTATTGACTGTGTCTTTGGCTTTACAGAAGCTTCTCAGTTTCAGGAGGTCCCACTTATTGATTGTTGTTCTTAGTGTCTGTGCTACTGGTGTTATATTTAGGAGGTGGCCACATGTGCCAATGCATTGGAGGGTATCTCCCACTTTCTTTTCTCTCAAGTTCAGCGTAGATGATCTTTTCTTGAGGTCTTTGATGGGCTTGGATTTGAGTTAGTACCGGATAATAAGCTTGGATCTATTTGCATTTTTCTACATACTGCCATCCAAGTATGCCAACACCAATTGTTAAAGATACTATCTGTTTTCCATTGAATATTTTTGACCTCTTTGTCAAAATCAGGTATTCATAGGTGTGTGGGTTAATGTCTAGGTCTTCAGTTTGATTCCATTGATCCATAACTCTGTATTTATGCCAGTACCAAGCTATCTTTACTACTGTAGCTCTATAGTATAACTTGAAGTCGGAGATAGTGATGCCTCCTGAGTTTCTTTTGTGGAGCAAAATTGTTTTGACAATCCTGGCTTTCCTTTTATTTAAATAAAATTGAGTATTGTTCTTTCAAGGTTTGTAAAAAATTGTGTTGGGATTTTGATGGGAATTGAATTTAATCTGTAGATTGCTTTTGGTAAGGTTGCCATTTTTACTATGTTGATCCTACCTATCCAGGAGCATGGAAAATCTTTCCATTTTCTGATATGCTCTTCAATTTCTCTCGTCAGTGATTTAAAGTTTTTGTCAAACAGGTCTGTTATGTCTTTGGTTATAGTTACTACAAGTTATTTAATGCTATTTGCAGCTATTATAAAGGGTAATGTTTCCCTTATTTCTTTTTCAGCCTGTTTGTCTTCAGTGTATAGGAGAGCTACTGATTATTTTTTTAATTAATCTTATATCCTGCTACATTTAATGAAAATGAATCCACAAAATACCCAAACTTACTATGGGACACAATGAAAGCAGGGTTAAGAGGAAAATTCATAGCACTAGATGCCTGTATATATACATATATATATATATATACATACATACATATATATATATATACATACATATATATATATATATATATATATATATATATATATATATATATATATATAACAACAGAAAGCTTACAGAAGAGATCTAACAATTCAGTTGAAGGCTTCAGAACAATTAGAAGCAAACTCACCTAGAAGGAGTAGAAGGCAGAAAATAATCAAACTTAGGGCTGACATCAGTACAATAGAAACAAAGAGAACAATATAAAAAAATCAATTAATTAAAAAGTTGGTTCTTTGAGAAAGTCAACATGATAGACAAACCCTTATCCAAACTAACCAAAAGACACAGAGAATATTCAAATTAACAGAGTCAGAAATGAAAACGGGGATATAACAACAGACCCCTAGGAAATTCACAGAATTATCAGGTCATACTTTGAAAATTTATACTCTACTAAAATGGAAAATCTAAAAGAAATGGACAGCTTTCTGGACAAGTACCAAGTACCAAAATTAAATCAAGAACAGATTAAAGACCTAAAGAGACCTAAAACCAAGGGCAATAGAAGTTGTTATTAAAAGCATCCCAAATAACAAAAGCCCAGGTCCAGATGGTTTTACTGCAGAATTCTATCAGATATTCAAAGAAGAACTAATACCAATACTCAGCAAATTGTTTCATACAGTAGAAACTGAGGGCATATTGCTAAACTCTTTTTATGAGGCCACAATTGCCCTGTTATCCAAGCCACTCAAAGATGCAACAAAGAAAAAGAATTACAGACCAATCTCCCTCATGAACATTGATGCAAAAAACCTCAACAAAATTCTGGCAAACTGATTACAACAACATATTTTTTTTTCTTCTTTATTTTGTATTTATCAAAAAAACAGTAAAAAGAATTTAAAAAAAAAATGCTGAAGAGTTAACAATAACTATACAGAGGATAATAATCATAAGCATGGCTTATCAAGGGTGGAAATGCAAATAAGATTACTACACATATATTTTCTTTGTGTTCAGCTTTCCCTCTGAATTTTTTTTTCCATCCCTGTATATCCTTATTGAAGGTCTCTTCCCCCTCCCACCACATCTGATCATTTTTCTTTTCTGCAACTCCCCATCCCCTCCCTTGGGAGGGAGCCGACAGTCCTATGGTCACACTGGCCCAACAATGCTTGGATAAGTCTTCACTCCCGGCCAAATCCAGTTTTGTCCCCCCTCCCTCAAGAGTGAGTCAGGTGTTCCTATAGATGGACTGGGGTTTGAAGGGTCAGTCCAGGGTGTTTCTGATCCCAAGCTATTCAGTGGTTGTGGTTTGCTGCTTGGGCATGTTTGGCTTTTTTTCTTGTTTGTTTGTTTAGAGACCACTAGTGAGTGAGTA